>VZRN01000427.1:483800-556561 GCA_013397935.1 Dasyornis broadbenti
AGAAAGAAAGAAAGAAAGAAAGAAAGAAAGAAAGAAAGAGCGAGCTCAGTATCTGTTATAAGCTAATATGAAGCGATTATATAGAAAATGCACAAAACATACATGTAGAGAATGGCCAACATAAAGCTGGGGGAAAGAAATCAGAAGGGAAGGGTTTTCTTTTTTAAAAAAGGTAACTTCAGAGTAATTCAAAATACTACAAAAAGGTGAAAATCCACCTTAAAATCTCTTAAGGAAAACAACACAACAACAAAAAAAAAGAATATTCAAAACTTAATAGCTCATTATTGAAACTGGCAGAGAAAAAAGAAGTGAGACACATACCATTTATAATATGTTTCCAACAGACAAGGAGAAGCAACATACACATTACAGTGCTTGTTTCCAGCAAGCCAAAAACTCAAATAGGTTCACCAAAAATACCCTTCTATCTGTTTGTCACTTGGAGAACTCAGGTGTTTGGTGTTTCAGCTGTGATTTGCACAAAGAATGAGCAGCCCCAGTGACATCAGCATGGTATGACACCCTCTGTAACAAAACTGAGTCTAAAACCATTTCAGCAACATTTACAAATTACAAAGAGGGTATGATTCACTCCACCCTCAGCAGCTGATTCAGGCAATCTTACGCTCTTGCGTTAGTTACACTCCTGCAGTGCCATGCATACGTGAGTAAAGAGCTCAGGCAAATTTCTCCCCGTCCTCATTTATTATTATTTATTTCTCTCTGCAAGCGCCTTGCAAACTGAATTAATGCTGCATGTTCTCTACAATTCAAAATTTCACTCTGTAAAAAAAAAGCCAGTTATATCTCTATTAAGAGCTGTCAGGAAGCCTCACAAAATCACAAGTTACCTCCTCAAGCAGCTTTTCATTCACCTTGAAACAAATAACAATAAAAATGACAGAATTTTGCACCTGTGGTTAGAATAATAGAGATTTCATTCCCTGACCAAAAAAAAAAAAAAATTGTGCTGAAAGCATGCACATTACCTTATTTTCTCCCTTGCCTTATTTAAGCTAAATGGCTGGCTGGAATAGTCCCATGGAATAGGCAAGGAATTAAAATCATCCACTAGTCTTCCACCAAAAGCACTTTTTACTCTCCAGGGCAAGAGAGAAGAATACAGTGAGTACAATAAGACATAAGACCACCAAGAATGCTGAAACCTAGGATTCATCTGATACTGCTGTGTCTATCATAAAATGACTTTCTAGTACATTGGTCCCATAAATATATTCCCATAGTCCCTTAAAATACAATGTCAGGTTTGATAGGAATCATCACCCCTCTGCAGGATTAATTTATAGCAAAAGTAAGTTTAATTCATGAAAAGAAAAGGCTTCCTGAAAAATCTTGAAAATAATCAAGGAGAAAAATCAATTTATCTTGGAATCTTCCAGAGTAACAACATTGCTCTTTCTCCTCTGATGACTAGAAATAAGAGTTTACCCACTGGAAGATCATAATGCATTTTTACATTTTAAAACTTTTAAAGAAGATATATCAAGGAATACTTTACATTTGCTTATTTTGCACATAGCAGAAAATTAGCTTTAGATTTCATTATTTGATTTACATTACAATTTCTATACCAGACTGTCATCTAATGTGATTTCCTATTAGCCCACACAACTATAGTCATCTTTGAAAGAATAATATCAAACTGGACCTGTAGTATTGCAAACTCTATGCAATATGATGAGTCAGTTTAGCTTCTGTTAGGAAAAAACTCCATGACTCACTTTTAATATGCAGGGTCTTGCTCCTTCATTGTCCACTCCTATTTTTAGGCAAAGAATCCTTTGTTGATCTTAGATTTATTTAATTATGTAATCTCAAAGGAAAGAGTTTCTGGGATGTGGGAAGGGAGGCGTAGAGAGCAGCCAGGTATGATTTTAATTTTTATTTTTTTTTAAGACAATTTTTAAAATAATGTATTTCTGACATCTATTAGACCACTATGAATGCTGCCAGCATTTAGTGAAAGACTCCTATTGGGGAAAAAGTTCTATTTGTTTATTTTTATTTCTTTAAGTTAAAGTTTTAGAACTTTCCCGTACACAGAATAAACAGTAAAAACAGTAACAGTAAACACTGAAAATCAGTGACTATAAGTGGGACAATGCAGTTACACTGCCATATGAGAGAAAGATCTGACCAGCAAACATTACTGATTCCATCACATGGAGGCATTATTTTCTAAGGTGGAAGAAAGTTCACCCTAGCTGCTAAGAAAAAATGGTGATGATGCTGAAACATCTAAACTTAGAATTCAGCAATCAACAGCACTCAGGGATTAAAAAAAAAAGAAGAGGGGATGGGAGACCTTATAAATTGGACCTTATAGATCCAATTTACCAAAATGGTATGGAATTCAGATCTGGAAAACAAAACAATTGCCTAAAAATCTTGGGATGGACCAACAAGCCTTCTGATAACACACTCAGGTTTATTTATTTGAATTTGAAGGAAAAAACACAAGTCTGAAAACTATTGCTTCAAAATTGATGCTTGCAATAACTCAGTAGCACAACTTAATTTTACTAAGGAGGGAAAAAAAAATCCTAAAACACTCGTCCTCACCGTAGGTGAAACAATTCATAATTCTTCCACCATTTCTCATCTTACCTGGGAAGGATTCAGTAACTTACTGCATCTAAGTCCAGTACGACACTGCTCACAGCACAGCCAGGTTTAGAACTTCCTCCATGTATCTGTTAAGACTATTTAAGGCTTGCAAGAGTGCTGTGATTACCCTGACAATTTATAAATGCATATATAAAAAGTGAGCAGCACAGGAAACAGGAGTACCTTTCTGATTTAACCTTTCTCCCCCAAAGGAATGAATTGATTTTATAGGTAAAGTAAGGATGACCTTACCTGTTAAGACCATGAACTTTTGTTTCCAATAAAAGACAACATTTCTAGCACTTTGAACATTGGTATTTCCTACAGGTAGTCAGTGTTAGCTGGGGGTTTTGTTTATTATTCTCATATATCTGAACCAAAAGAAACAAAGACTTATTGTAATTTTGTTAATGATTTATAGGAAATGACAATTCCAAACTCATTCAGTGCTGTTTGGTGCCTCACAAGCTTCTCCTGGATATTCATCCTGCTGCTTTCAGAGTGCTCAGTGTACTAAAGGTGAGGCACTGTAAATCATGAACTATTTCCAGAGCAGTCCTGGTTGTCTGCACACTCTGGAGATCAGTCTCCTTTGAACCATCTTGGTGTTTGTCTGTTCTTTCAGGAAGCACATTTTGCTCATCAAACAAGTAGAGAAAACCACTTGTTTTTGTATGGCTATTTTCAATCCCATCTGTGGCTTGCAGGAGCAAGGGAGGGGCAGGACAATGGGACCAGAGGCTGCAAAAGGACCCTTGCAGCCATGACCAGCTGTCGAGCTGTGTGACTGCCTCCTCCTGACCCTGACAAAGGCACACACTGAAAAAATGTGAGGACAGGCACTAAATATCCCTCTCCTTCCAGGTGCTTTAAAAACTTGTCCTCCAATCTCCAAAACATGCTCCAGCTCATACTGCTATAACATCACCACTCTTTTTACCCACAGGAGGAGAGAGAGACTAGCAGAGTGGATGCAGACAGCTTGTCTACACAACAAGCTTATACACAGCTGGACACTCAAGCCCTTCTCTATTTTATCCTGCCTCTCAGATCAGCCAAAAGACTGATCTGGCAAGGCCTTTAAGATCTCCACTAGAGATCTGGGAATTGGTACAGTGGTACGCCATAATACCCACACGCCTCAGCTGAAAGACTGAAAGCGTGTTACAAAACCGTTCAAAAGAGACAAGTCAGAGGGGTCATTGCTCTGCCTAAGCACAAAACACCTCTGGAAGTACAAACTGCTTCAGGAGTGCTTGGCAAACAGCTCCCTGCTTGCTTTGCCACGCCAGCCTGATTACACAGCATTCAGGCTCAGAGCTGCTTTGCACCCAGCCAGCTCCGTTCCCGCACAGGGCAAGCTCAGCTCCACATGGAAGAGAAAACACACACTAAAATGAGAGCTTTTCCTTCTGAGAGCCAGAAGATCCCTTGTTCTTGGAGTTCATGGATTACTCCTAAGGTAAGAGGCTACTGTCAGTAGATTTACACCCATTCCAGGGAGCACTGAACCCACCCACAGAGCAAAAATGATTCGAGAACCTATGATTCAGAGCAGGCTTTACCCACCATAATTTATAAGACATATAAGGGCTCCCAGCAATGAAGGCTCAGAAAATGAAGAAGAAAACCCCAAAACCACAGTAGGAACCCTGTGGCAGCACACACCCTACTCCTCCTAGTCACAGTGAGTGTTGACATGACATGAGGAGGGATCTTGCCCCATTACAGAGCACACTGCATGTACACATACTACACAGGCATGTGTAACAGAATTAACACTGGCTCTGGAGGTACAACTTCAGAACACTGTTCTTTGCCAGGTTAGGCACATGCCTGGATACCATCAGCTGCTAATTCCAGTAGGAAGTATTCTATCTTTATACATCGACATAATGCAGACAAATCACAGTTTATGTAACAACTTACTGTTACTGGTTACTCAAGGTCAATCTTGAAGAACATTATAACAAGTCAGGAATTAAAATTGATAAAGCTGTGCCAGTTTGCACGTCAAGATTGAAAAAAACCATATCTCAGCTTTATATTTCAGCACTTAAAAAATAGTAGGGAAGAATAAGAAAAAAAAAGCTGACAGTATCAACTTAGTGTCAGTGAATTTCAGTTTATGCAGGCCTTGAACCAATCTTACAGTCTTTCTACGATGGCTCAGAATGTGATTAAGAAAAGACAAGAAAGCCCCCAAGCAATCAAAATCAGCCAAAACTGTTTTATATGACATATTAATATCACTGTGCTTGCTCACCTCCACCCTCTACTATCACTCTGACTTGAGTGGGTGCAAATGCAAATGATACAAAAGTCATTTGCAATTCTTAAACCATGAATATCAAAATGCTATTTTTGTCTGGAAATTACGTGTAAGATAAATTGGACTTGAGACTGAGAGGAACATATCCTCAAACGCTGTTCAATCTTCCCGAGAAACTGCAGGAACAATAAATCAAATTAGAAGCTCCTGGCTGGAACTTGTAACTCAAGATGGAATATAGCATTTGATAGGAAAAGAAGGGGCACAGCTGAACCACCTTATTAATATAATTATTTTTCAGATCTCTGACATGAAAAACAGATTAAAAAGACAAAGCATATTTACAGTGTTTTCCAGACTATTTAAAAGAATGAAAATATATTGTATTTAGACTAGTTTCAGCTACCAAAATGGGGAGTATTATGCACTTTGGACTTGTATCAGTAGTTGGTCTTACTCCTGAAGAGACATTACTAATTTCACCTTGTGAATTCAGCTGAGGGAGGCCTCTTCATCTTAATATGGAAGACTGCAGAGGAAGGCAAAAAAATTTGTAAATCATTTTTAACTGCACAGTTTGGGAGGTTGTTCTGACTTGAAAATACCCAGATTTCAAGATTGCCTGAAATAAAATTTTCAGAATTCAAAAAGACCTTTCTGTTGCAGCAAAAATGATGAAAGCAAGTGTTTTGCCCATTGAACTCTTTCTGTTTGGTGAAAGAGAAACAGGCAAAGTAAAAAGAACAGAAGCTTTGCATAAACCCTGCTAAGGAGTGAAATCATTCACGTGCATGTTCAGACACAGAGCAACTAAAGTAAAAGGCGCAGTTACAGAAAACAGCACTGGGTTGCAGAGAACAGCACAAAAATACTCCATACCTACAGGCAAAAAAGCTCCGCATCTCTCGCTCCTGCCTGTTATTACATTTACATTCCCAGCCTACACGGTCCATCAAAGCAAGTTTTTCTCTGTTTTCTTTCATGTCCCTAGTTGAGAGAGAAATCCAGGAAGCAGGCTATGCTCCTCACATGGGGAAAACACAGGAGGTATGCTGGGCACCCCTTCCACTGCTCACTTCCACATAGTGCATCCATTGTGATCAAGCTCTGTTTTGCTGGTGGAGAGGGAAGGGCTTTGGCAGCCACATGTGCTCCTGGACTGTTTCCAGCCAGGTTACTCAACAGACATGCTACCAGGAGCTGTGCACAGGCATTAGATGGGTTTCTCAGTTTTCTGAGAAATACACTTTTCTCATCTTCAAAAATTCTTTGCAATTGTTCGTCATGTTCAGAGAATGTGAACACGTGCAGTCCTTGCAGGGGAAGGGTTCCTAATTTCATGCTGGTTCTTAGAGGCGCCACAGAAAACCTAAGAAGTTTACAGCTCAGAATTCACAGCCTGGTTTCACTCAGGGGACAAGGAAATACTGATTCAATTATTAACACCACTGAAAAAGAGCTTCAGTCTCGTATGTCCGTGGGTGGCTAAATATTAAAGGCAGAATTTTGTTTATGAAGGGGCAACAGCAATGGCCTTAGGGAGAAAACATATAATATAAGCAGAGTAGTGAAAGATAAAACCAATTACTGGTGGTTATGCTTGTACACAATAGCAATAGGTGTGCAGGAGAAAAATAGAGGCAGCTAAACATACAGGAATTATTTTCACGGAAGAGATATGAAAGTGCAAGAGGTTACACTGCAAAAAAGAAAAGCAGAGGTAACTTACTTTATTATAAGACAGTAAGCAATAACATCCTCTGCTCGGTAAACATCAAGTTTATGAAAAGTGAAGCAATACAAACAAGAAAATGAGCAGCCATAGGTTTGGCTGACATAGACACACTGTCATGGGGGTTTAGGCAGCCTAAAGACATGGACTTGTATGTTTAGACTGTCTGTCACCGGTCAAGAAGATCAAGATGTCCATTTCTACCCCTCTAGTGGGAAATACATAGATTTTTCTGGCATGTTTGAAAAAAATTCAGACCAATCACAATAAAGGAGTTAGCACAAGTAACTCAGTGTAGGGGAGGTGCAACAATGCATTGATACTAAAGGCACCAACAGCTTTCTCTGTATGAGCAGTACCCGTGAAAGGTACTGTGAGAATAAGGGTACCTGGCGTGTGTGTGTGGAAACATGGACCAAAATCCACCCTGCAGAGAGTTTTCACCACATACGGAAAACATGATTCACACAAAGCACTCAGTAGGCTCAGAAACAATCCGCTCCATTATGTGGTGTTAGCTCCTTCCCTTTAAGCTGCAAATTTAAAGACATGGGAAAGTCCCTGTTGTTTCTACTCCTCCTGAATCTCTTCTGGAGCTCTCTGCAGCTAACTGGAAACAAGCAAAACATTCCAGACTTGGTACACCACATCTGATACAAGGAAAGTGTTAATTCCCTGGACTATAAAGTGAGATTCTGGGAGGCAGGATGGAGTGAAAGTGGTGTATTTACTCTCTTATAATATATTCATGTACCATATGGGACGACAAAGCAATAGCATTTATCCCAAAAAGCAAGAGGAAAAAAAACAAATTGTGAATCAAATATTTTGAGAGTATTGGAACATACACTCATACAAATACACTGATGAGCTTTTCCCCCTCTCGGTGTAGAACAGGACAAATTGCCATGATGACTTTAAGCCACAGACTGAGGTTACTGTCTGTTTATTACAATATATAATTTTGTTCAAAGTACCATCAGACTGTTAAAGAAGGAAGAAGATTTTTCTGTGCCGTTTTGGCCCTTCCTGACGTTGTTAGGATATGGAGCACTGTATAAATACTTCAGGTTAGTATAAGTGGCAAAGGCCAATTTAATGATAGTACACACCCCTGTACTTACTGTTCTCTTCAACAATTTCCTAGAAATTCCTGTCGAGGCTTGAAACTACCAGGTTCTGTCAAAATGTTTGCTTTATGATCACAACAGTAAGAGTTCACCAGCCATCAACATTCACAGCCTCACCTTTTCCAAAACCTTCCAGGTGTTCTACTCAGCCTTTGCGATTCCACATGGTTAAAACAAAAACTGTAGAAATGTAGGATCAAACAGAAGCTACAGCTTCACTTCCAAGCAACTCACTCCAAGTCAAACCTGGACTTGTTCACACATGAACTATCACTCGCCCTTGACATGAAACATGGTGAAAAGTTTTCCCGGCGTTCCCCCAGCCTTCAAACAACTCTCCTATTTCAACAAACACACCTTCAGAAATAAAATTCCCATCGATTACCACATCAGATATAAACAAACCACTTGGGAGTAACAAAAGAAAGATTTGCCTATACATCTGCCAAGACACGAGAAATGCTGTCCATGATAGAAGCAAGGAAAATGTCCCCATGGAAAAATCATGGAAGAGACTAACAACCACTGCATAGAGGAACGAAGACACAAAAATAAACTGTGAAGGGCATTATTGCCAGAAGGTTAATACTACTTAAAACTATTAACTTTCAGTCCTTATGAAACTATAAACTTTCATATTCCAAAAACACATACAAAGTATTTTCAAAAAATAATTCAGCAAACCAAATTTATAACTAAACCAGACAGCAAAAACCACAGAGTGACTGGAACTATTTTTTTTCATTACTTTTTTCCTACATTCTCAACAGTCTCCTCCTCCCCCTACTCTACATGCTTTGTAAGGGATAGTTTGTTGGGGTTTTTTTAACTTCCTCTATCTTAAAAATCAACCTGCTGTCCTTGCCCTACTGGAACCAACACTGTTTTTTCTCAAATGGTCTAAGAACACAATGCTGTTACACTCTGGTTTCAAGCTATATAATGTGGCTGCCTGCTTTGTGTCTGACAGCTTTGTGAGGTTCCCCTAACCCACATTTTGTTTCTCACAGCAAGTTTAAATAAAACAAATTAGACTTTGACAAGCACACAAAATTTCCAGCTTCATCAGACCTAAGGTTACTTTTTCTATCCTTTCAGGCTTAAATAAAAACTTACATCTTTTCCCAAGACTCGAAGTTCAAACTGTGTTTCCTTGAAGTGAACTTTTGTAATTCTAGGCCTGTAATAGTGAGAAAAAAAGACAGACAGAACTTCATGAGCCTTTAATTTCATGCATAATAACATATAGTTGTATATATTTACACACAAAGACAAAAAAAAAATTCACAGGTAAATTTATTTTTCAGATATGCCCCAGATGTCAGCAGAAAATCACTGATATGTAAACATCACAGCATGAGTGAGGTAAAGGTGATCTACTGCTTTTAATATTTAGATTATCAAAGAACTAAAAATCTGCACAATCCAGAGAAATATTAGGAATTCCATGTATACTTTATTTCTGTCGCAATAATTAACCTTTCAAATAGATACATACATTTCACAAATCATTCATTTCCATAAAACATTGTTTTGTTTTAGTTCATAGTAGTATTTAAATAATACATACCAGAAATACTTTCCTACTTGTTTTTTATTCTTGTAGACAACAACTCCTATGGGTGTCAGTCCTAAAAAGTATTCAGATTTATTTTCACCCTGAAAAACAGAAATCTACATTATTCATACAGTCACGAGTAGAATCAGAGTAGCAGTGAGTTTCAGTGAGGAATTCATCCTGGTGACTTGAATATACAGTTTCACTCTCTGTGCAAATGGGAAAATAGTACTTGATCTACTGATGAAAACTCCTATATGAAAATTTGTAGTTCTGAGGGCAAAAAGGCAAGAAAGAATGGCAGTGAGGGAAAGAATGGGAGTTTCCACACACCATGGTGAAAAACAAAAATACCGTTTTGTTTTTGTTTTCTTGCAGAATTAATTTTTGTCATTTGGTAAACAGCCAAAACTCAGAAAGTAAACTCCTTATTCAGGCATGAACACAACAGATATCCCAACTTCCAGCTGAAAGTAAATAGTGGTTTTCTGACCTATGGTACAACCGCGCAGCTGCCTTCCCCTCCTAAAATAGTGTCCCCTTCTTCTGCCTCCAAGTGAAGTAGCTCCTTTGGGAGAGTCAAGCTTTTTTATTGTTGTTCACAAAGGGCAATGGCATGAAGGGAACAGCCGCGTGCATCAGCTCCTCCAAAGGAAACCATTCCTGAAGTCAGGATACAAATCTCAGACTGCACTGAGAGAGAATAGGGAGGAAACCCCGGTGCTGAGTGGCAGAAGGCCCCCACCTCCCCAGTTTATGGTCAATAATCAGAATCAGAAGCGTCCTAGAGTTGAAAGAGTGCAAACTCTAGTGCATGAGATTAAGAGAAAGTCAAAATGAGCTGTCAAAGCTCATTCACCTGCCTACTTGAGGCAGCGAGGAAGAGCCCTACAAGCTCTAAACCAGCAGAGCATGAAGAGCAAAATTATCAACTGTGAGAGGGACTGACTTGAGACACTGAGAAAGTGTCCTGTGTGATTACAGGGCTGACAAAGGTCAAGCACATCTGGCAAGCTCTGCCTGTGCTCTGCAGCGAATTATCTGCTAAAGGCAGCTTTACTTTTAACATGACCAGAGGAGGAAAAGAACTACATCTCGTCATGTGTTCAGCTTCAGTCTCAAATGAGGGCTTCTGCTGCTGTTGTAATGTAAGTAGGAACAATGATGTTCACAGGTTACCCAGGCAGGGATTCCATTGCACAACAAAACCAAGCTATGGGGAGGAAGGGGGGGGAAGGAGAGAGAGAAGTCCAGGCTGTGCTAATTGAACATGATTTTGTTGGATCATGTTGAATCTTGTTCCAGTAATTCCCCAGCTTTCTATGGGTGGGAGGTGAATAAAGCCTGGGATATGAATACAATTAAGCCACAGGGTGCATTAAAACATATTTTATATTGCAGGCTACACATTTTTCAGCAGGAAATACATACTTAATCTTCAGGTGGTATCTTGATTTCTTTATTTTCTTTCAAGTAACTTTACAAAGTACTGACATCTAACTCGGTGAACTATCTACACTACTGCTCCCCATTTGAACTCCTGATTTCTTTTACTCAAAAAAACCCTGCCACAAGCAGAATAATTCAGACAACACAGAATGATGTTTCCACCAGGAACACATAGCCTCCAGGTGATGACTTGGATCCAATCCCAACATAAATGCTGACAGACAAAAGAAGTGGAGGGTTTTTCTGAGGCAATACAGATAACTTGCACTGTTGCATGATACAACATGGGAAGAAATGGAAGTGTACTCTGGATCTTTAGTAAAACCTTCACAATAAATATTTTTAAAAGCCAGGCATGCCACTGCTACTGCACCTTAATTTTTGCAATGGTATTGAAAAGGTTTCAGGACACACTTTTTCTTCTTTAAGAAAAATAATGTGCAAATTCTTCTGTCAAAGACAAAGGCCATAACCCTCACTCTTGTTCCCTGATACTTGCACAAATTACTTCTTACCTCTCTGAATGGGGTTTTTTCCCAGAGTATAACTGATTGGTTTTTATATGTGTAATACAATCACAGAATTTAATCTGAAACCCATTAGGCTTTTGTATGTATGAACGACTGAACCCTCTCCATCTGTAAATATATGTTCTTTTGCATTTCTTAAGTAGAGTTTCCTTTCTAGTTGTTCTGTGGCAACAAAACGATAGAAATATAGTTTCACACATTAGTGCAGTAATAATTTTTCACAGTTACCACTTACATAAACAGGATGGAGATCCACTCCATACATTTCCAGAGATTTGGCCACACCTAGGTAGTTCACTTCTGCCTCAGCAGGAACTTGACCCCTGTAAACACAATTATTTGTAAGAACCTTGCTGTTCCAATTGACATACAACAATAGATCACATTAATAAATACAGTTTTCTGAACACATATGCAGCCCTTCTCACCATTTTTTTAGACTGTCACTGTCTTTTCAACACCAAACTTCTTATTCCAAATGAGACCAGCTCTCTAGCGGTCTCCTATCACAGTTATATATGCTATCATATATACGATGTTTGCCTAACACAGTGGATAACCTTTTCCTTGCTCTCATAAAAACACTTCAGACATTTCAATTTTAGGCTTTAATATGCAAAAGAACTTTTTTCCCAGTAAATACATGGCTATTAATAAAGCAGGAGTAGTATGAGTGACTGGGGTACTACTTTCCAGTAGCAGTGCTGAAGCTACAAATGATTTCTGAAAGCAAAGTTCATAACTTCAGATAAACTATTCCTTTCTCCATAAAATCTTGCCTATAGTAAATCACACCAGCTGGTAGTACCTAAGTCTGCTACACTGAAAACAATGTTTGGAGTCTGTCTCATGAGATTAGCCATTTCAAAGATCCAGCCTGCCTTCCTACCTGCAGATATCAATTCATCAGTTAAGAAGTATCACTGGCAGGAAACAACAGGGGAAAACTGGTAAGGGGAATAATACTGGCTAGTAGGAATATATTCAACAACACTGACAGTGGATTTATTTTCAAAAAGAACAAAACAACTGAATAAATTCAAAGCCTTGTCCTCAGAATTTAATTTGCTCTTCCCCTAATATCTGTCATTGACACAAGAGCAAGATTCTCTTTTGTAGGCTTGAAATAGTTGAAGCTGTATTTTCATTTTCACTCCTTTTCAATACTTCTCTTAAAGTAACTTTATTTATTTATGTTATTGGAAAAGTACGGCAGTAAAAACATGAGCTCCAAAAGATGCATATCTTGCTTCATCCTATTGGTTTTCTTGGGAAATACTTCACTGGATTTGCTACCGTTCAAATTCAAGGTGTGAAGTAGAGCATTCTGTATTCAACATTTTGACTCAAGATGTAAAAGTCCTGCAATGCACATTCTTGTTTCTTGTCTCCCCATTCTCTCTAGCCTAGAAGCTACCACCCAGGTTTTCCCAACTTTGTGTTATGACTGACAAAGTGAAAAGCACTTCCAAGGTCAAAGGTGTGGAACAGCAGTGCCAGCATGAATGCAATAGGTGTTTAAAGGTATTCAGAGGTATTTAAAATGCCTTCTTTTTATCTGGGAGATGGACTGCTTCAGCTCCTCTTATCCATGAAGCAGCAATGCCACTCTTTCAGGTGCTTTTCTCTCCAAGGACTCCTGGAAAAGCAGCAGTCCTGAAGCTTGCAAGAGAAATCCCTTTCTTCAAATCCCAGTAGATATGTCATTCATTATCTGTATTCAGAACACGCAGAACACTGGATATTCAGCACGTCAGTGATGTCACATCTGTCATGTCTTTTATACACGTTTGCTGTTAAAATTTTCTCTGCAGCTTGATTTTTAATTTGAAGTCTTGCAAGTAGCTCTCAGAAATGTAAAGCAAAATATTCACAGGAACAAGCATTTTCTTACTGAGCTCCCAAGCACGCTAAATACCAGTCCTGAACAAAGGGGATTACCCCATTACTGAATTAGTGCTAGACTACAACACCAATTTAAACGCTGCTGTTAAGTCTTTCCTTACTGACCATGTTTAGAAAAATGCTGATGCCATTATTCCTCTATTTTCACCCGTCCCTGAAAGGACCAAAAGGCTCAAATGTCAAGTGTTTGAGTGTGTTTTTGTAAATGCTTTCACAGTAATACGTCATGTATTAGAGATTGAATTTGCAAAAATGTTGCAAGTAAAGGGAAGTAAAGATGTGAGCTGGAGCTTCTGAAGGAAGCAGATGGAAACTGGACCAAGGAGTCCTCCCGAAAGCAGATGGAGAAGCCAGAACATGAAGGGATGATGGACTCTCAGGGACTGAAAGGACTCCCATTGGTAAAAAGGGTATTTCATTTTCATTGTGTATGAAAACACAAACTCTCCTCAGCATCATATCCCAAAACTCAAGCAGTCTTTGCCAGTGGGAATGACAGAGCTGGCAAAGTAACAGCCATGCAGCTGACACATACACAAACACACCCACTCCTTTGGATGGACAAAGGGCCCCTGAGCACCACTTGAGGCCCTAAATTACATTGAAGCTACTTTTAAAGCTAAGTATCAAGGGAGTTTTTGCATCTATGCCCCACTGGCAGCATGAAATGTTGATTCAAAGCACAGCAGCAGCTGACTTGCCAAGCAGCAGTCAGTGACAGATCTCCCACAGCCTGAAATGGGCAGTGTCAGCAGCGCAGCACCAGCTCCCCTGTCTGCACTGAGGGATTCTATCTCTCCTCCAGCACCAAGTGTTTGCTTCCTCATGTGTGAGCCCCAAAGTCACTGCTTGATCCTCCAGACACGCACGACAACATAAAGGCACCTCACGCGGTCCTCTGACCTTGGGACTGGTTTATAGAGGGGATGACAATCACAGCAGGCAGGCTGCAGAGACTCCATGCAGTCAGAAACCTCCTCCACCTTCCCTCACCTTCCTTCCCTCACCTTTCTTGATTTAGAAACTTGCTCAAAAAACCATCTTACTGAATCCCCAAATATCTGTTGTGGTGTGCAAAAAAACTGAGAGAAAGCATGAAACCAAAACCAGTTTTTCTGAACATAACTCAGAACTAGGAGAAGGAAGGTATATGAAGTGTCACAGCTGTCCAAAAAAAAAAAAAAAAAACAAACCACCAAACAAAAAAACCTAAAAACCCCTGAAGCCCTGTGTTTCCATGGATCCAGAAAGAATAAAACCATTCTTCCAAACCGTATCACAAACCTGTCCCTAAAGTGTCTCTGGTCAGTGAGACAATTTGAAATGCCCTCAACCATTAGAGTTTCACATTTCTTAGCTAAAGAGATCACAGTCACCTGTGCAGGAGTCAGAGCTGGCAGTGCTGATGGTAGCAGCTGGGCTGAGGCAGCAATGAGTAAGTGTAGAGACAGAGTTATGATAGTGATCACTCCTTTTCACAACCACTGGCTTCTGAATTTCATTGTCAAGGCTGCAGACCTTTTGGGGCAATTGGGAACTGAATTGATTTACTGCACTAATGACTACAGAAACTTAAAAGAGAGGAACGAAGGCTGCTTAGCTCACAGCAAATCATCTCAAGTTTTCATTTCTCACAAACCATTTCTGTGATCCTGACAAATAAATTATCTGCGACTCAGTTTCCACTCTCTGGAACAGAAAAAACAATACTTTTTTGCTTCATAGAACTACCTATAGTAAGTTCTCTGAAATGTATCAATTAGTACAAGGCTGTCACATAACCACACAGAAATAATTATTGACAACAGATTATTTCTCCCTCGAAGAGAAAGTTCAGGTCAATGTGGCAACTGGCAGAAACTCCAGTTACTGGAGAACTTTTCAAAGAGAACAGCTGTGATCCTAAGTTAATACCTATTCTCATTAAAGAAGACACATACAACATTAACATGCAATGCTACAGGCAAAAATTACTTAACCTCTATCCTGACTGTATTTTCATTATAAAAAGAGAATCAAGAAATTTAGGTCTACTGTGAGATGGGTAACTAATTCTCTTCACATTATTTTAACAAAGGAATCATGAAAAGTTCCTTACAGCTCTCATCTTCATAAATGGTTATATCACAATTGCACCTAGCTTGGATTTGTTAGAACAAGCTTCTTTACACTTACCAGGAACATGAACTCAGATAAGCAAGTAAATGTTTATTTTGGCTCTACATACCGTTGAACTTCTGGCATTAGTTTCATTAAAACTGCTGGTTCTGAATCACCGCTACCTGGGTCTGACAGACCTCACATTTCTAGTTATTGTCCTACTCAGTTCCTAAAAGAACAGCTTCAATTATGTAAAATCCTTTCTGTTTCTGAGAGGTATATCTGGATTCCCTGTGTCCTTTCCTCAAGTCTAGAAACCTCCACTCTGCACCACTAGCTGTTCCTCCCCACCTACCAAGCATCCCTGAGTCTGGTATTACCTGCCAAGTTCCCCACAGTACTGAATTCTTACATCAGAGTCTTGTGTATCCGCTCTATGGCATCCTCCAGCTCTTCCTTCTGGTCGGGAACAAAGCGATACTCGGACACGTAGCCTGCGGTGTGCTTGTATGGGTCGTAGTCCCCCAGCTCAGCTAGAGGGCACAAGGAGGAAAAAAAAGGTCACCTGTGTTTTCTCTGAACCCAAAAATGTGTGATATAACCCACCTACTGGTGCCCAGCCACCCCTTTTCAACTTGTGGCAAATTTAATCTGCAGTCAGATAAGAAAAAAACGAAAAAAGGAAGAGAATACAGAACTATTCACATCAACACTCATGAAACCAAGAAAAAAATGTCTTCACACATTTTAAAAGATATATAGAACATCGAGGCTAGAAAGAGCTAGCAGCCTTGACAGAAAACCTACTGCTTCTACAGGCCAGACAAAATTTTGACCAAGCCACAAAAGTTTAAATTCAATGACTTTGATTATTTGATAGCATATGCGAAACAAGTGTAGAAGTCTAGTTTTGTAATATCTATGCTCTCATGAAAAGCTGCAATATTACTGGCAGAACTGATCCATATTATTGCTGGGACTTTAACGTACATTTCTGGGAATACAAATAGAGGTAAACATCCTGAGAGTCCTAGATGGAAGGTCTTCTAATGGTAAGTGTTTCTTGTGAAGAATCACAAGTTTTCCTTTTTCAATAAAATATCGATGTGTTTCCTGGATATTACACTCAATTTTAAAATAAAAATAACTTTAAGAGAATTTATTTAAATAAAACAACATTATGAATAGCCAACGTAATTTTCTTTGAAACAACTCCGAATTTTCACACAGTAGACATGTCCGTATATATGTTGTAACATAATTATAAAATAAATATGCACCTTGGCCAGAACTCACATCCATTGATCTTAACTATAATTGCATCTATCTGAGAAAGTCTGCAGAAGCTAGTATTTCAATTTTTTAATAACCCTGAGTAATATCTGTAGAGGGGGTTTCTCTGAGAAAGACTTCACAAGAGGTTTCTATCCAATACCCACTAAGCCAAAAACATGGTCAAAAGGAGGCTTCAAGAGCCAATAAGGAAAAGCCTCATCTAATTACTGATGTTTGTTTCTGAAATGTTGGAATGATGTTGCTAGAAAAAGACAGTGATCTGCTCAGTGGGGATGTTGAGAAGTTTCTCTGGGGAACCTCCATAGAAATTATGTGTTCAGTGTCTGACACAGACATTTCTCAGGGGTCTTTACATACTTTGAACAGCTGCAAGCCCTAAATAAAAGGATAAAGCTTTTTATAGAGCCAATGGGAATGTGCACTTGCTGGTGCCCGGCGTCCCTTTACCCCACTCTTTGTAACCTTGGCCACGCTTTAAGTCTTCTCCCATAAACTTTCTCATTGTTTTCCAACAGAATATTCGAGATTAGAATTACAGGAACAGGACATTACATCAAAACAACAGCTCTAATCACCTTTCAAAATAACTAAAGGGCATGAATTTACTCTTTTTACTGATTTATCATAATAAAATGAAGATGTTACCATCACCACATATTTTCCTGCTTCACACTTGCAGTATTTTTGTAAGGGAAGGCATGTGTGTCAGTAAAGAGAAACATGCAATGCAAATAATTTTTCAGAGTATTTCAGTCGTATTTCTTAGATGGCAAAATTAACTCAAAAATAGTTGTACACAAATAAACCCTGCTTGAAATTTTAGCTTTTCAGATATGCATATAAAAGCACCATGAAATCCTATGCAATGGCCTTTCCCACTTCACACACGAGTTATTCTGCCTTGCCATTCTAAAATGGATATAAAAGGATGATTATTCTTTTATGTTATCTTAAGTGTTGTTGAGTCACACTTTTAATACCAATAATACAAATAATCTTTCCTTGACACACGTCACTTTAGACAAATCTAAATTTAACACAGAAGAAATTACAGACAGAGGACCCAGCACGGCTCTTCACACAATTTTTGGTGACCAATTGTGTTTGAATATAGATCTTGAGATATACCAGAAAAAGAATAATGGCTCCAGTAGGCAGACAGCTCCCTTCTAACTGATTACTAGTTCTATTAAGTATGCAGAATATAGCATCCGCTTCTGAAAAGGTCTCTACTGATGGGTGGATGCAGATAAATGCTCAAAAAAACAATGAAAATTTTTCAGGTCAAATCACATCCTCCCTACAAGCAAACACGTATTTATATTGACATAACATAATTTTTGAAAAAACCTTTTATTTGGCAGATTTTGCAATTGGAGGCTGCCAACTCCTTTGAACTCTGTATATCTGATGAAGGTTTTGTCGTATTCTACATGTAATCCAAAGTCATAATGTTTTGAGTAAACAATAAAATATTCTCCAGCAAGGTAAGGAATGTTTAGCAGAGTCTTCACACTGACTTTTAAGTTTCTTCTTTACATTAACTTCCATATTGCTCCTGCATTATCTATTCAGAATGGTCATTTATTTACAGCTCTTAAAAATCAATCAGCCACACTACTTTTGTTCTGTTTTGAAATGAACGCATAAAGTGTTAATGATGTCTTCAGTCACCACTTAAAACTAATCATAGTGCAGGATTGAAAGAAATAAGCTCTCAGTGGGCCCGGAGAACTTACACTGAATTATGTATGCTCCCAGCTGTGCTGCAGTGTTGATTGGACAAGGCAAACGGCCCTGCAGAACATCTTGCTTTACCTGCAAGAAAAACTGATACCTAAAACACAGAGAGAAAACAAAGTTGTTATTTCAAGTGCAATTAACATTTCAAAATCAGCTAGTTTACTGCAGACATACCCTGTACCATAACTATGTGACAGTAAAAGCCTGTATTCCTCTCTAAATGACCTCCCCTATTGACCCTGAAATAACAACTCAGACTAATCCAGTGAAAGAATCTAGGTAAGGGAAAACTCCCTAGTTTTCCAATCTGTTTATATTGTGCAGATACACTTGATTATTCCCCTAAGATTGTCATTTCCCTCCTTTGGCTTTCACAGAGCATACAGGAAGTGGGGAAGAGGGACAGTAATCAGAAAAATTGAACACGAAACCTACCAAAGGGCAAAAGTTTAACCTTATCAATGGATCAGCATAAAAGAGGACTGGATATTGGATGCTTTTTTACGCAAATATTCATCTCCACACACCAGAGTATCAACTACAATGCAACAGATAGGTTTAACAGAGCCCATGAAAAAGATGGATGTGTGTGCCATCAGCAGCTAATTCTACCTGTCATAGCACAGGGTACTCTCCTGCTTGGAAGAGAGATAGCTGGGGTGAAAATATAATTTTCGACGTCATAGCCTGCTTCTACACTTGATAAAGCTGAGGCCACTTAAGAGTGAATCAATATGCACAAAACAGATGGAAAAGACAACAAGCCATTATATAAATGACCTGCAGCTTTGCAACTTCCCATAACGATTTGTAAGAAATCTTTCAAACCCTATTTGGATTTTTTTTGTTTTATCACAACAGATTTATGCAGTGTTTCACATCATCCTAAGGGAATTTCTTGCCCTGATTTCCTACAAAAGGTAAAAATACAGAGAAGGTAGCCTTTTACAGAAACAAAAAAAGTCTTCCATACAAGCATATACCTTTTCCATTACTCACTAGTTCAATTTTATCTGCATAGAGCTATTCAGCTACTCTGCAAATAATTTATTCCTTGTTAGTCCAAGTTATTTATGAAAGCACCTTGGAATGATCTGTAAGTACAAAGTGCACCTACACTGATTTCAGGGAATTTACAAACTGCAGGTTACATGGTAGCTGACTCAGAAAACTTAAGGTCCAACCAATTTTCTAGACTTTATCAGATGAGCCTCTGAATAAAGATATCCATGTCTTTCTGATTAATGATTCCCCCAGAATTCGTGCTGTGACAGGTATTATGCAAGGAATGTGCATCCTCTGAAACATTGTTAATGTTCTCTGCCTTAAAGGAACAGGGCTTTGCACAAGAATTTTCTGGGAATGCCATTGGGCAAAGCAAAGCAGACATTCAGTGTTTCTTCACTCTGCAATAACCTCAGCCCTGCTTCTAATTTATGCTTGCAGTCCTACCTTGACAAATTTTCCCTGTATGAATTATAACAATGACAAAGATGATTTTACATCTTCTGTGGAGTACACAACATCTTCTTTCTGACATGAAATGCATTTCTGATGTGCACCCACACTTCTGTTAGAATTTCTCCACCTCTACAAAGGAGGTACTTGTAACAGATGATGCTACAAGTATGTTGTCCTTGGAGCAGGTACCTATATACAGTCTCAGAATAAAACAGCACAGGAAACTTCAAAATACACCTGCATCCTGCACTGTTAACTGCTTAAGTGACCCTTGTAAGATGAGCAATCTCAATTCCCACTGAAGCCGCTGAGCTCCTCGCAAAACCAGGCCTTTTGTCCATACCTGTAGCAAAACACTCTCATCTTGTGTGCTGTCATGTTTGTCATGCATATGTTACAGTGCCTAATTGCAAGTTTTCTCTAGCAAACACATCCAGCAAAAACCACAATGTTGGCTCTTGCCTAAAAGCCAGACAGATCCTGCTGCAGAGCAATTATGAATTTGACAGGTTTTCATTATTTGCAAAGAGTAATCATGTAATGGCACAGATTATCAGAATCTAATAACAACAGAGTTCTCTCTCATGTCCATTAAAGTAACAAATACACGCTCCAAAGAAACACATTGGTTAGCACAAAGCAGTTAACACATCACCAGAATCATACACTTAGGCAGAAAATTATTACTATTATAAAGGAAAATAGGGCCTTTCACGCCTCCTAAGTGGAAGGACCTTTAAGGGTCACTTCCAACCCAAATTATTCTAAGAAGGTGGTATTATTATTGTTGTTGTTGTTACTGTTATTTTCCTAACTATAAAAACAAACCAAAAAAAAAAAAAAAAAAGGCTTCCTTCCAAGATTTAAGAGCCTATGGGAATAAGCGCTCATAAATGTCAAGGCTTTTTGAGTATTCAATGTGTTTTGTGGAAGACTGGCAATACCATTGTATTACTTTCCTTTGCCCTCCCTCTGTACCATCTAAAAATGCCAATTCTGCACAACCACATAGTGCAAAGTCACAGACAGAAGCTTCCTAATTACACTGCAACACTTCTTGACTGGATTTGCACACTTAATCAGCAGTGCAGATCACTGACTGAACTTATCACAGGGCAAAGCAAGAATTTGTGAAAAATTAGCCCCCTGCCTCCCAGGAGGCAATCACAGCATCTTCAGCGGCCGAAGTTCCCTTTCCCAGTGACACCTGTCTTCCCCTGTGGGCAGGATTTAAAGCTGTTCTGGGAAAGTACAAGAAAACTGCACCAAAATTCCATAGTACAGGGGCATCCCATTGCTGCCAGCTTATGCTCTTTTACCCACAAAATCAGAGCATTTATAATTTTTCCAGGCCAGCCTGGGTCTTGCTCTGTTACAGACTTCCATTCCTGTTGTGTCAGTATGGAAACAAAAGAATTTTCTCACTCTAGTATAGGAAAAATATTCTGCCTGTGCTACAACATTTGATTAAGGAAAATTAAAAACCTTGCATGCATTCTAATGAGTCCTCATGTGTCACATTCTTGGGACATCAAAGGAAACATTCTGGCATTTGTTAATGCAAGCTAGCACACTAATTTTGCCTGCCAACCTACTCGAATTCTCAAATTTCCTTTTGAACCTAAAACTAATTGTCCGAGACATTTAATAAATAAAACAAACAGAAAACCCCAAAACTGTGAGAGAGATCAGTAACCATGTGAGTGTGTCTGTGTGCAAGCATGTGTATGTGTTACTGTGTGCATCCTCATATCTTGCAGAGGACAAGCTTGGGTAAAAGAATCAAAAGCACGCAACTCTTCAATTTCCTTCACATATTTTTAGTAAGACCGAAAGCAATTCCCTTGAAAAACACTTCTGGAATTTAAGCTATGGCCAATAAAGAAGCAAATTCTCTGTATTTATATCTGATATCCAAGTAAACTCTGAACTTGGTTATAGCACAATATAAATGCAGCTGTAACAATGCATTACTGAAAATAAGAAAAAAACCAAAAACCCAGCCCCTAAAATGCACATCAAGACGCTTTGATTTCTGATGCACCCAAGAACACCTTTTATTCCTGGGCTTCCTAACAGCTGTCCCTACCAACCACTGTGAAGTTAATCACAATTTTCTTCCTACACACCAATGTCCAACCAAAAACATTTGGATGTTCATGCAAAAAAAAAAAAAAACAAAAAAAAACCAAGACACTCTACAACAATATGCACATGGCTGAAATATATCGCTAGCCTGAGATCAACAAACTACACTTTTATTAAATACTTTACCTTGTTATTTCTTCCTTAAGTTTGCATGGATCCTCTGCATAAAATTTAATGCCAAAATACAGAGTGTACGGTGGTCCAGCTGCGGGAAAAAACATTTTGTGTAAAAGTGAGTTGTCATGAACTGCTAATTGGTATGAATAGTTACTAGGTGACTACAAAGCAGCTACTAAGAAGCCTGTCTTAATATTTTATTGTCCTTGAAATTTTCAAAAAGATGTGACATCTACATAGCAAATCCATACATCCACACTCATTACACATTAAGGGGGAAAAATTATAATTTTTCAATCTTTTAATTATTCACATCTTGTCTACTTGGAATTTTAACTTCTTTTGAATATTTCACTTAACTTTCATTGCTAAATTACTATCTCTCCAACATAAATTTTTTGGTGCTTGATTTTGATGTTTAAATTTTTTTTCCACTAAACCTTTTTCAAAAATGTAATTGTGCAAGAAACATGATTCCCTGTCATAACTAATAATACTGAATACTAATCCCTTCCACACTTCTAAATATCTTAGGGAGCAACTTTAATTATGTACCAATTTATTTTAAAAATATTTGGAAAAGGTCTTCTAATGCACCTTTAAAAAAATTACTCTCCTATTATTCAGATAACTCAATAGCAAAATTCTTACAGCTCTATTTATTTCAAGCATGCTCCACTTCCACATCTTTGTTTAAAAGATCTCCACACCACATTCTTTAATTGTAATAAATATTAGTATCTGCAATCTGAAGACTGACAGTAATAGAATAAAATCTATTATCAGTAGGAGGAGCTACTTTTACTTTCAGAAGCAAAAGGGAAACTAAATTGGTTAAGGTATGCTAAGCATGACAGAAGCATCACAGCTACTATAAAATTAATTATACAAATTAAGAATGGCACCACTTATTACCCTAAAACACAATTTAAGCACACAGAAGTCTTTGGACAATAATCACACTGTTAAATGATACCATGTGCAATCTGTGTGTGAAATTCTGATACCGTTAAGAACTGCAATAACAAACTTGTTAAGAACTGTCAATCTGTTGCGATTATAATAGAAATATTCTGCAGACCGTATAGATGGAACATTGTTACTTCATCTTTGTCTTTTAAATTCAAATTAAATACATACTGTTTATCAATTCTTTATGTTCAGCGAGGGTCTTTGCAGGATCCAGCCAGTACTGCGAGACAGATAATTATGGAAATTTGTTACTGAACTTGGAAAATTAACACAGAACAATTGGTTATTCATATCACTTAACCTTTTCTTCTCCTTTCCTCATACTCTGTTGACAGGAGGAACTGCACTGTCATCCCTGGAAGAGAGAATGCTGCTCCTTGTGCTAGCAAAAATAAATATCTGCTGGCACGAGAAAATACTCTTTTCCGTGAGTGCCACAGGTCTTGAGATCAGTACAGGTGAGAATAAACATTCCAGTGTGGTGGAGAAGAGACACGGATCTCATCTGCCTTTTCCTTTCTCCAGTGAGTATTTAATATTGTGGCCATGGCATAAACCCACGCTTTAAATTCACCATGCAGCTTTTTATTATTTCAAAGGCTGCCAAAATTTTCCTGAAGAATGCAAGAGGTGGGGGGAGGAGCGGAGAGATTTTCAACATTTTATTTGCAAGCCAAAGATGAATGGAATTTCGTGGATAATGAAAAGGCGTTTTTCAAGCCAAAGTTAGGCAGTAAGGATGAAGAACATTTACAGCTCCAAGAACCCCAGCAGCAGAGCCCTGCGAGCACACCTACGCACACATACACCGAAACACGTGTTAGATACTTGTTAAATGTTTGTATAGATCTATAAACAGCATCGGGTATAGCTACACTTCCAAGCTGATAGGCTGAGGTGCCAAGGGAAATAGAAAAAACACCGCAGTGTCTTGTTAATCCACTGCACTTGCACAGCAGTTGCTGACAACAAACCCCAGAGCCGTGAATGCCAGAACAGCTCGGATACGCTGCCTTCACCCTTTTCATCTCCTGGCAGCCGCTGTGGCACTCCCCAGGGCTTTCCCACCTGTGCCTCCCCTGCGCAAGCAGCTCACCACTGCTGCAGAGAGGTGGGGGACTCAGCACCTCCCCACTGAACTGCAGGGGATGAATTTTGTTAATCTAAAATAAGTATTTCACATTTACAGGAGAAGTGCGGAAAAATGAGTAATTTTTAATAGTCCTAACCAATGCAACTATGCTGTTTATTATGCTAGTTTATTAACTGTTCTTTTCAAATACATACAGTATTAGTTTAATAATTTTTCGTTTACTAAGACTGATTAAAAAGGTACAATGTTACTAAAGAAAATAACTCCCTTTTAAATTTTAGGTAGAAATAACATTTTTTTTTAAAGGTGTTTTAAAGTACAGCACAAATAATAAATGGGCTTTTCTTCCTTTGTGTTTTCACAAATCTAGATCCCATACAAGCCAAGTATGTTAGCAGCATCCATCCGAGCTCCATGCAGTATTTCAGAATTAGCCCTTTTAAGTACCTGCAAACACTTTACCACAAATCTGCATAGGGTTAAACTTGGGTCAAATTCCGTGAACCTGCTTGAAACAAAATATTAACTAGCTTGAAATTTTTGCTGTGGTATCAATCAATGAAGTTTCCAGTGCAGAAAAATCTATCAGCTCCAAACTAAATGCTGGACTGTCTTAATCAGATCCTTACGAAGCTGTATCCATCATGCCACATGAGTCAGTTTTGTTCACATTTACGACCAGAAGAAACACAAGTTTGAAGAGAAAATGCATCATATTTCAGTTATAATCTGAAGTCATCATCATTTTCACGCAACCTAAAGCAACACTAACAACTGGAATTTCTGTGTCAGTTTTTGCCTGCAAATATTAAGTGCAAAGAACCTCAGTCTGCTGAGTTCAAGATGTCCCTACTACATAAGAAAAATTTTTCAGGCAATTCCTACATACAAATATGTATTTAATCTTTCTGTCTTCATCATTAGAATCTGAAGTTATATAGATTATATTTAGTATCATATCATCAGTGTACTGATCCTGTTGCACAAAAGTTTATTCTTACTATCTGTAACTCACCTGACTATCAGCTTTATCTCTGTTGTTTAAACCCATTAATAATATTCTTCTAAAGTTTCATGTTTCTACTAAACATTATCAATCTCCATTTTATTTCCACTGGTTAGGCCATCTATTTTAACACACACAACAATTCTCTTTCTCCCTAGATAATTTAGTATACCATGCTTGGGGTTAATTGTAAAATCCATAAAAAGAACAAAAATCCATTCAACAAAACACAAGCTAAGTACAATTTGACTGTTTTTCTAAGATCTTGAGGACAAAATATGCTCTACATTGTATGGCATTAATTCGCTATATTGCCATGGGCTTCCTCCCTACCTGCTGTGCACTCAGGTTTGTGTGCTCAGAGCTTCCTCATAGCAGGGGAGAAAAACACACCAACACCGCAGGGTGGAGGCATGGTGTAATATCAATGAATATCATGATATGTCTTTATGTATTTGTATTTCTCCTCTCAGAGCCCTAAGAGGGTATCAGTATGTTGTACATTCTGATTATAACAGCTCAGACTAGCATTGTTGGATAAGAAAACAAGAATATTTGCATCACAGCCTGATGTACAGTATTCTGTATATAGCATGATCCTTTTGGGATTTGACAAGGGAATGCCTTTGAGCTTCCGAAGTTCCCTTTCCCTCATCAAGTTCTGCTCAGCTTTTCCTGACTTATCACATATTAAAATTGCTATTTCCATTCTACCTTTTGTGTGCCTCAGGAAAATACTGTCCTCCTTTCAGAACAGTACCTAGCTTGACTATCCTGCAGACTCCTGGTGAAGCCACAAAGGCAGTAAAAGCCATAAAAGCAAAGGGACTACATGGAGAATACCTGGGAGCTTCAGCACAGCAGGAACCAGCAGTGAGAGTGGCAGGCAAGCCCTCTCAGCACCAGCTTACCAAGCACCTGGATAAATTTGAGCTACTGTTCTACCCAAATTTTAAAGCAATGAGAGACTGTGACAGGAAAAGTGGGGCCAGCAGGGTGAGGGAGGGGATCCTGACCCTCTGCTTGGCCCTAGTGAGGCCACATCTGGAAAACTTTGTCCAGTTCTGGACTTCTTAGTCCAAGAGAGACAGGGAGCTACTGGAGAGCATCCATCAAAGGGTCACAGAGGCGATGAGGGCTCTGGGGCTTATCTTTGATAAGAACTGGGAGCTGTGTCTGTTTAGCCTAGAGGCGACCGGGAGGGATCTCATGAATGCCTATCAATATCTCCAAGCAAGTGCCAGGAGGATGGTGCCGGACTCTTTCTGGTGACAGGACAAGGAGCAGCGGCCATCAACTAAAACACGGGAAGTTCCACCTCCACATGAGGAAGAACTTCCTTCCATGGAGGGTGGCAGAGCAGTGGAGCAGCTGCCCAGAGAGGGTGCGGAGTCTCCCCCTCTGGAGACATCCCAAGCCCACCTGGATGTGTTCCTGTGTCACCTGCTCCAGGTGACTTTGCCTTGGCAGGGCGGTTGGACTGGGTGATCTCCAGAGGTTCTTTCCAACCCTAATGATTCTGTCATTCTGTGAGGCTGGACAGAGTTTCCTAAGCCACCCTCAGCTTCTGCTACACCTCTTCTGGTGATTGTGTCTCACCTGAAAATACCAGATGGGGTAAAAGTCCTGGCAGATAAGAGCATACAAATGCCCTCTCCAGCAAGACCCAACTGACTATCCACACTGAGAATCCTGAGGACTGTTTCTGGTGTCTGCTTAGACTAATTTGGGTGCCAACAGTCTCTGCAGCAATGCAAAAGGCTCAGGTGATGGGCAGATGATGACGCACACTAAGAAATTCAGTGGCACTCAAAAAAAATTGGTCTTTCCTTAAAGAATTTGCACCACAAAATATGGTGCTAAAGTACTACATGAAAAGAAGCACCATGTAGTTTGTCAAGAAAGGCACTAAGATGTTAGGAAACACTACTGATAATCCACAGCATTAGCAGAACCCATCTGTTCACTGGGGTGTAGTTTTATATCACAGAATTTTAAATTCATTATTATATTTTGTATTATAATTATTAGAAGATACGTTTTGTTGTTCCTTTGGAGTCCTATCTTGTTCAGAACACTAAATAGATATAGCTAATGCTCTTCTGGCAGCTACTTGTAATCTTCCAGAGCTTGATTTTCCCAGTTGAGTACTGTCCTTTTACTGTGGAGAGTTTGGGGAAACCTGGAATGTCAGAAAAGCGAAATTTGTGTAATATAACCAAATGTCTACCCTGGAGACAGCATCATCCAATTTGTGCTTTGTCCATTGTTTGTGGTCCTGCCAGCACCACCCAGTTCTGTCAATCTGTTTGCTGCATCCAGCTCTTCTCACAGGCTAATTAGGTTGTTGGTGTTCAGGAAGAGACCATTTTAATGCTACACATTCATATACACTACACAGCACAGTGAAACCTTGTTCACTCATTAGAGCCCAACTGGTAGTACTGAAATAATTATGATACCACCCACATAAGAGGTAGCTCACCAACACAGCACTTAAAAGACCACCTGGAAGTGCTGAGGCTGCAAAAGTAATGGGGAAAATAACTAAACAAGCCCTTTCAAACCCTTAATAAGAAAAATGTCTCTTTTGTGACTGGTTTTGTTCTTTAAAATACAGAGTTTTGTCTACCCTGCTTTATTAATCATTCAGTTAAATATATAATGTGACAAAAAAGACTGACAGTACAAATAATAAAATTTCCCCACCACAAGCAATGTATTAATAGGTAGCCCAGCCCCAAAACACTTTTCTCCCTCTGAGACTAACTCAGGACCATGGTTTTAAAACTAATTAGCAAGGTAACCTTTTTCCTCTTCCCTTAGGAAATCTGCTGTGGTCAATCCAAAAAATACCCGATCCAAAATTCAAATCTAGGCTTCTCGCCAGCCATGACAGGCCTAATTCCCACAATAGCCCAGACAGTTTTAGCCATAGTCAGCATGCAAATAATATATGTTTACAGCAACTGAATACATGTTTACAGCTAAAGCACAAGGTGTAGTTTGTTGTGTGAAAACTTTCCATTAAATTGCCCATTCTTAAAAATTTACAAGATTTCACTAAAAATAGCAAGCTAGCGACATAAAGCCATACATCATAAAACACATTAAACTACATACTGTTTGGCTCATTTATGAACTTCTTAGATGAAAGAGCATCCATTTTTCATTATCCTCACACAGACAAACAACAGAAACACGCTTTTTCACAATATTTTGTTACAAAATAGCCCAGGTGCAAAGGCAGCAGCACAAATTTGGCCAGTCACTGTGACAGCATCTACGTGGCAGGGCAGGTGTTCTCCATAGGATGGCACAGAGTTGAGGTCCTGTATCCACATGACATGGCCAGTGTTGATACAAGACGAGGGGAATGACAGAAGCAGATAAACACCTTCCTAATCCATGGGAAAATCAAGAATCATGGTGGCTTCCTGACCTTGGGTTGGCCAGAGGATAAAGCCTAAAGCTAACATTAAATTTATACCACTGGAGCACCACGTGAGTGAAAAAGGAGAACAAAAGGATGGGCCCTAAAATGTGCTTTTATGTGTCCCTTTCACAATAGAGATGCAATCCTCTCTTATATTCATAGTGTCACATACACCACTAAATACACTCTGTGTATGCCTCTGGAAATATTCCCAGGAACAGCCATTCCTATTTAATTTGCAACCACTGGAAAAAGAAAACGACTTTTGAGAGCAAAAAATACCTACCTGCTCTTCATTCACACCTCAAATTCATCAGGAAATCAAAACCACTGTTTTTAACAGTCTACTTTAAGTTCATGGCTTTCATCTTCATGGAATGAAACTTGTTTAGAAGCTTATCAAGGAACTGAACTCATTCATGTCTGGACTACAGCACAGAAAGCAAGTTACAGTGAGTGGGGCAGTCTGTAGCTCACAGTAGCAATCAGTAATCCACTTAACACTAGTCTGAACTCAGTGAACTCATGATCAACTTCTGGTTAACAAAAGAAATTGGCAAATATTTAGTCAGTTCAATAGGCTATTACTATATTTAGGTGAAACAGGGTCTTGTGCAGTGCTATCATCACAAAACATTGGTTTCAAAAGCATAGCGGCTTGACTTAATTTAACCATAGGGCAGGCGTTATTCCCTTCCTAATTTTAAGGCAACATGAAGACCACCCTGCGAATACAGCACTGGTTCCTCTTGCTGAGCACCCCCTGCTCCTCACCTCTGCCTGCAGCAATCCTGCACAAGCCTTTTTGGTAGAGCAGACAGCACTGCTCCAAGACACTGCCTGCTTTGGCTAAAACACCCCAGCCTGGCTTCAATCTCCTTGTCTGTTTAGGACTGTAATCTTCCAGTGCAAAAAGCCTCAGGGGCCTGGTGAGTCCCTGTCAAGGAGGCTCTAGAGAGCATGGGCTCAGGGACACAGAGATGGTTCAGGCAGAGCGAAAATGGCATTGCCCAGCACACCCTGAAACAGGATTTCAGCCAGTGCTGCAAGTGCAGCAGGCTGTGATGCACCCAGGAACGCTGCTTCCCAGGCACTGCAGGGCCAAGCGAGGCTGAGCAGCACAGAGCACCAGGCACTGGCTTCAGGGCACAGTAATAAAGAGTAAAAAAAACAATCCTACTTTCATATAATAAGTTTTTGCTATTTGTACTCTCTTCATTTAGTTTTGAACAACATTTAGCCTTTGATTCTGTTCCTATCTAAGATGATGATGGCTATTCCAAGACTTTACTGCAAACAAACAAAAGAAATTATTACTGGAAACCTGAGCCAGGAAACAGTGAAAGTTAGGGAAAGTTCAACAATCTAATGCTTTACAGGCAAATAGCATAACAGGGTAAATTTTATACATGGCAAATCCAATCTGCAATGTCTCCTACTCACTGTTTGATGACTTCGGTCACAGTAGCGCAGTCCAAAGTAATCTATTTCCACCAGGTTTAAGTGACGAAATACGTAGCCCAGGACAACCGACCCTTTCGTTGACTTCTGTGGGAAAGAATTTACAGAGCCTATTCACAAAGATGCTCTGCCTTTGACAGCTGTGTGCAGTGGCATTCATGCATTCAATCAGCTTTGTCTAAAAAAGAAATGAGGCAGTTCCCAGTGCCTTTAACAAAAATTTCAGCAGTACAGATGAAAATATTTTACATGTTTAAACATTCTGTAAAATACTATTAGGAAACTGGCAAGTCAGTAGTTATACAATACCAAAAGAAAAAAACAAACAAACAAACAAAAAAATCACAGTTCTGGTGAACATAACATTTTAAAAATCAAACTCGCCCTTCCAGTACAGACCTGTCACTCAAACTCTAACAATGGAGATCAGGAGGCAAACTGCCCTTAAGACCTAAATTATACATCATTAGCTTCTCTGTTACTAATCTTTGTAAAGAAGGTTACGTTTTATTTGTTTTCTTGTAAAATATTTTTGATAGTAGAAGGGGAAGCAGTCCAACATCCTGAATTGAAATAATCCTGCTGTTTTCTCGAATAGCACTTCGTTAAGTGTCTACGACAGTATTTGCAAACAATGCTGGAGACAATATTGCAAACAACATTGTGCTGCTGAAAATGCTCTATAAAAAGCTCACTTCCACCTGAATGCCTCGTATTTGTCGGTTCGCCTGGCAGCCAACAACAAACAGACTAGGAAGATGGAGAATAATTACACAGAATGATCCCCCCTCAGAATCAATTAGAGCCTTTCACTATTACAGTCCTAAATTCCACAAGAAAATATGAACATGACTCATAATTAGGTTTTGCTTAGCTGTTTCATATTTTATAAACTACTAGATCACCACAGAGAAAAGAAACAGAAAGTGGAAGCTGTGGGATATTGTTTGTGCTATTTCACTTCCTAACCTGTGAACAAATAATTTCAAAATTAAAATACCAAAAATCCTTTAATTTAACTTTTCTGGTGAAGTATCAATCACATCACAACATTGAAGATCTATTTTTTTTTTTTTTTCAGCAGGCACATTTGGTCAGGATTTATATTTAATCCCACAAGCTGGGACAATACAACAATTTTAGGTGGCCACTCACACGCAAAGCAAGCCATGGCAAAGTAAACATCTCTGGTAGGCTGGAAATTGCTTATCCATGCTGGAAATTGCTTATCCATGCTATTTGCCAGATTTACTATCTATATGCTTAAAGCAGGAGATGTACTTGAGAGATTGTCTAAATCCATCACAGGGGTTGTTTACATCAAGCAACTACAATTACATTTTCCCTCAGTGTGTACAGTGAGCCTTAATGACCAGCCACAAAACAGAGAGCAATCTGGGGGAAAACATGATTAAGGTAAGCAGAAATTCACTAAATCTTAATTTATCAAGTAATAAATAAAGGAGATAAAGGAGAACAATACAGTGATTTTGCCATCAGATTCGTCAACAAGAAACTGAACTCGGGTTGTCAGAACAAGGCAAGACAAGCTCTAGAGTGACGATTAGGAGCACTACAGAAAAAAGATGCAACAAAACAAAACACACCTTAAAAAATACTAAAAATACAGGTTTGGTTACAAGACAGTAGGGATTTAAGACTAAAGCAGTAATTATTCTCGCTAGTTTTATTTCTAAATTAGTTGTTATTCAAAAGAAGCAAAAGAGACATCCCACTAAAAAGGACATCGTTATCTCATCATTCATAAATTGGACTTGATGATCCTGATGGGTCCCTTCCAACTGGCATGTTCTGTGGTTCTGTGTCATATAAGGCAAATTACCTTCACCACTTTAACTCGTTCCATCGTCATTTAAACAGTATACAATCTATGGGGAATCTAGGACTGGAGAGACATCTAGAAACAGACACAAGAAAAGCTCAAGATAAACATACAGCCCCGACTCCAAATGTCCCATACAGATAAATGATGGCAACACTTCCAGCTGAGCACTAAACATTGAGAGAACATTTTAGACAATAGGATCTCCACCATCAGCCACTCAGAATCAATGACTTTTGGCATGGTTGACCACAGTGAGGTCAGTAAATTCTTGCAGAAAGTGCAAAAAGGGTTGGCTGCACCATGGCTCACCGGACACATCAAGTGGTGCCCACCCAGGCCTTGCTCAGCTTCTGTGATTGTGTGAAGTTCAAATCTGTTTGCCTTCAATGAGCTTTCCACTCCTTCCTTGCCTGACCAGTAATGTAATTCACAGCATCACCAGGTTTTATTAACAGCACTGAGAAATACTGATTGAGCCACAAAGATGAAGCTGTAAATTTCCCATTCAGGCATCTTACAATAAAGCACACAATCCTGGGAGTAATCAAAGAAGCTTAAGCCTTATAGGAGTTCAACTTATATGACTGCACCAGCTTAGATCATAGCTATCCTTCTTGGCTGGAAGTCTTCTGCTTCATCCAGCTGAGGACTGCACAAAGAGGCTTTGGGACACCTTTCCTTCCATGGACACTAAAGGTGATGTGTTATCCCCAAAAAACATGTACATTTCAGATCTGGTTTGGTTGAATTAAAGCCTCCTTTCTTTCCTTTCAGGGATAAAAGGCTTTTTAACTGCTTTTTGCTTTTTCTGCTAGGCAGGGAGAAAACATAAATGCCTGTTAATTTATTCTCTTTGGATGCGGCTCAGTTAACACTTCAGTAGTTTCAGGTCCTGCAGAAACAGGTGGTCTGGCTGTAAGGAAAGGCTGAGCAAAACCATCCAGCTTACAGTGGCTGGGGGCTCTCCACCCCTACAGCAGCAAGATGCGGAGTGTTTTGGTTACGCTCATCCAAAACAGACTGCGAGCTGTAGTCTCCACAGCCCTCCTGGCCAATCCCTTTCACATCTTTCAGCAAAGCCTGAATGAACACAAAGAAGTGCTTTGCAAGGGAACAGCCAGGATGTGAGCCAGGACCTACCCTCACACCCTTCTGACTTCCTCTTCCTTAACCTTGTGTTTTCCCAGTACTGAGGAGCCCTGTCCAGATAAAACCCTGACCCCTGGTGAAACCACTGCAGCCTCATTTTCAATTGAGGCTCTCACTTCAAGCTACATGATTTCAGGGTTTCGTGCAAGTAATTTGCGTCTTCAAGTGGAGTCAAGGAAGCAGTTTTGCTGATTAATCCCTCCCCTATTGACTACTTCTCAGTCCTGAAACACACTTCTACCACATTTGTACAAAATTTTGCAAACTAAGAGAAACCATCTTATTTCCCCTGATAAAATTTCAGCAAAATTCAGCAAAGCTGGAAACCAAAACTATCAAAGACGTTAAAAGGATTACATTCACATCACATAGTATTGCAAAAATTACATAATCTGCCTTGCATTAAGCTCAGACTTGCGAAAGGTTTGCATTCTTAGGGGTAAACCCAAGTACATTGGAAAAGATCATCAGCAATGCTTTCAAGAGAGAACAAAGAATTGTTTCAATGAGTCATCATATCTTGCTTTACATGTTAGCACTGTGGCTTCATAAACCAGAAAGGCAGGTTTCTACTAACTAAAGAAAATGACAGCCAGAACATTCAGGAGAAGGCTTATTTAATTTTAGTTTTCTTCATCAAATAGAAATTCTTTTAAAAGCAGTACATACAGTACTGTGTTTTAACATATTCATATTACTCTATATTTAGACACCAGAAATTCTTATCTTTCACACTGCTCGCTGCTTTTTAGCTCCAGTGAGGTTTTTCTTGTTGGCTAATTTTTAATTTTCTCTCTTGTGTTGTACAGAGCAGTGGAGGCCAAATCAGAACTATTACTGAAGTTAAATGAATTTAAAGAAAAAAATCTCTGTCCCAGTAGGATGCTAGACCCTCTCTTGAGGGAAAATTGCTATAGCTAGTGAATCCTCTTGTTATTGAAACAGAGTAATGCATTATCTCTTTTAGTTCAAGCAGATATCATGAAGCTTTTCTCCTGAAAGTAGTTCAATCCACATACTCTACTTCCTACAACCTCATAAAAGCTAAGGAAGATACAGAAGAATTCATGACCCTTTTGCTCAAAAAAAAAGGCGTAAAGCTTTGGTTGAACATAATCTTTCGAGATGCCTTCCCCCATCAGAGAGTCCCACATGACACAGCATCCTCAGAGACCAAACTGCAGTATTTGCCCCAGGTAAAGGTTACTAAGGAGAGATTAAAATCGTGCACAAAGGCAGCACACAATCATGCAAGTGAGGGTGAGTAGATACGGAGCAGAAAGAAGTGTCTCCAAGGAGCATTTTCTCACTTTTCTTCTCACTGTATTCTTCCCCCTTACCTCAAGCTCAGAAAAGACTAGACACCACTGCATCACCTTCCCCCGACAAAAGCAGCAAGGCACGAAGCTCTGAAATCAAACTTTTTAGTTTTCAACAACACAGACTAAGGACCCCATTCCCCAAGGCACTCAGCCACCCAGGCCTGAATTTGCATGCCACATGTTCAAGCAGAGAAAAGTCTTTAAATTAAAAGCTAAACATTTACAAATATTTACCTAGACAAAACAGCTTAACCTTAATTTCCAGAATGCATGTCGAAACAGAGAAGAATTTACATTAGTGTTATTTTATACATGCAAGGCATTCCCCAACACAATCATATAACAGAAGTAAATGCTTTCAGGAACTGAGAACTCAACAAATGCAAATGAAATATCACAGGCTGCCCTAAGTATACATCATTAAAATGAGCCATCTAAGATGTACTAATCCATCCCTGCCTCTCTGCTTGTCTTTCACTGGCAGCAGGCATGCCAACCTGTTTTCAGAGGTTTTTGTCTGAGAGCTCCTTGGACTTATGGACACATGCACAGACCTTCCTATCAGTGTTCCCAAGAACTTGACATGGTGTCTGACCTGTCTGGATATAACAGATGACACTGAATTCTAAATGCTGTATATTAAGATACCTGTGGACCAGTTTTGCTTTCACTGTTGGTCAATCCATTGCATTCCAGTCAGAAAATGCTATTCTAGAAAAACTATGAGAAGGTGCTCCATATTTTTCTGGTTTTGCAATTATTGTATCTGTCACAAATTTACCTACTCAGGGGCAAACTCCTTAAGAGAGAGATACATTCCTAGAAGCAGGGACTCCAGTTAAACCTCTCCCCTTCCAGCTAGTGGCTGGAGTGCACTTTGAGGCATTGTCACAGATAGATGTGAACTGATTTACTTGAGTCTGAGACACAGATGGAAAAAAGTTAAAGAATACTTTTAAATTGTTTGGCTTGTGGAAAATCAGTTCCGTGGGGTCCTTTCTGGGGAGCAAATACAAGCAAGTATATTTATATTTACATTGTATAGCAATGCAATTTGTACCTGCACACACATTAAAAGAAATGTTCTAAGCAGAAATCAAAGTCCAATGAAGACAATAAAGGGCAAGTAGATAAAGCAAATAAGTAATGGGAAGACAAATAAATTTTGGAAATGTAATTAAATACTTACTAATACTTTAAAATTGATCTCTCCTCTGCAATGAATGGTATTTTATAAAATGACAGCAACTAGTTCTGTGAGAGGAATTCTAGCCATATAAATTTTATTTTAAAATCTATTCACTAATCTATCCCCTAATATTAACATTATGCAGTTCATTAGCATCTGCATTCACTGGGTGACAGATAAGTTAAGGTGCCAGCAATAATGCATTTCAAGTTTTCACAGAAAAGAGCTCTTCTGAAGAACTGAATACCAATGAACACTTCCATCATTCTCATGTATTTTGAATAATTCTACACCTAAGAAAGGAACTATGACAATAGTAATGAAATTTAAAAACACAGCATACAACCACTCATTGGAAATGGTAAAAATGTAGGCTACTATTGTTTTTTCACTTTTTGTGGCTCTTCTTCTAAGGAGAGGGCCCTTTACTCTGGGAAGCAGGTCCATGGTAGAGCACCTGACAGAAGTGAGATGCTGAGAAAGGATGCTGTACTCACTTTTGGCACATTCATTCCAAATAAAGTAAGCATCCCCTGTTTTCTAGGTGATTTTCATGACATGGTTTCTGCAAATTTCTTCCAGTCATTGAAATCTTTCTTGGAACCTTACTCATACAAACTTGTTGCAATTTTAAAAGTGTATTTTCACTGTTGTGTATTTTGGCATTCTTGATTTCTGGTATGTCCCCTTTTCCATTCTTTTACTTTATTTCTTTTTTCCATTCCTCCTCTTTGACAGATTTTGTGATTTCTGCCTATGTGCCAAAGGGAGGCACTTTAGGTACCACAGGCTCAATTCTAACACCCTTATCTTTTCCTGTGGTCATCCATTTAAACACCTCTTTTAAACTAGGTGTTGCATGCATTTTCATGGAGCATATTCAGCTCATTATGCACAGCAGTTTTAGAGCACAGGGACTTAAAATTTAAATATGTCACTTGCTTTACTTAACTGCTTTAAGTACAAGACTGACAAGGGAGAGTGTCAGTAAAGAGCTGAACACTAAAAGATTTTCAGAAAGAGAAAATGTTAAAAATTAAAGAGTAGACACTCACTCTGTCAAGCTGCTCAGGAATTTTTCTATTACTTCAGCTGTTAAACAAAGAGGTAATAGAGTTCTACTCTTGTTATAAGAAGTTGGCTCAAACTATTAGCTGGTAGAATGGTGAGAAGGTTTTTGGAATTTTTTAGAAGCAAGAAGAATGGGAAGGAGAGAACATCAGTATACATCTTGCCAGTCCTTTATTTTGCCATTTTTTCATTCAGAATGAATAGCTGCACCATCAGAGCTGAGCATACCTGCAGAAGCTTGTTTGCACAGAGCTCCACCGGACCAAGCAGCAAACAAACCATCTTCCCTTGTTCTCTCTCCCTCAACAAAGCCCAGATTTGGTGCCCTGCTTACCACCTGCTCTCAGCCTTGTTAACCTCTGGGAAATATTTGCCTTCAAGTTGCTTGTTTTCTTAGGATAATTATTTCTGCTCCGCTCTGATTTTTACCAGCATCACTCCCCCCCCCCCGCCCCTGCCCCCATTTTTTTTCTCCCCTCCTTTAGTCTCCATTTCTTGAAGTCTTTTACATGTTCTGGTCATGAAGGCACAAACTTACAGTGGTAATTCCCAAGTAAATTCTCAGTTTATTCTTTAACCCTTTTTTTTTTTCAAATCCCCATGTTCAAGAGTAAGGGCTACAACATACAGAACACAGAAGTTTAAATCTTCGTCTTCAAGTCAATTCACATCTTAGAAACCTCCCTGAAGGTCAGTTCAAAAATTTTGTTCCATAATTTCTTATGTTTTCCTTCTTCAAAAGCAATGGTATTAGCATGGTTTTGTTTATAATTTGATTCCATTAAGTGAACTGTCTCATTATCAGTCAAGAGATATTAGAAGAGCAAAAGTTACAAGAAAAACCGTGGAACCTTTTCAGATGCAAAACTAATGGAAAAGACAAAGAGAGGATGTGTTTCATGAAAGGACAGAGATGACACCTTTTCTCCCTAGCTCTGGCATGGGGAAAGAAAGAGAGCAGGAAATGCAAAACAAAACTAGTAGCTCTCTCCATTCAACAAGCCTTTTAAAGCACACGGATCTTTGGAACTTTGCCTTTGGAAGTTTGACCACAAACCTACGGAAGTGCTGCCCCACCACAGGGCCCACTCACATCCCAAAAAGCTTCTCCAAAACATTTTATCATTTTAAATATTTAAAAGGCTTATTTCCAGTTTGATGGAGTTCAGTTTGTCATTTGGGCTGATGCTACCAAGTTACTTGCTTCCACAGTGCTGACTGACGGAAGGCAGAGGAATACGTGTATTATCCTGAAAAAAAAAAAAAAAAAAAAAAAAAATTAAAATTTTNGAAAGAGAAATAGTTATTTTACCCAAAAAAAAAAAAAAAAAAAAAAAAAATTGACATTTTTTAAAATGCCTTCATTTTTTGTTTAATAGACATTTCCCATGAGAGTAATGAAAGTCACACTGCAAATATTTTTGTTCTAAAAATAGTTTTCCAGATATCCTCATTAGCAAATGCCACACACACATAAAAAATAAATAAATAAATAAAAGGCAATCAACTTGTTTGCACCAGGACAAGAATGAGTTATCCATTAGCAGGCCATAATGGCTGCTAATGGGGAACTCTATACACCTGCATTCTCTCCTTCCCCTTCTAGAGTTTCTGGCTGTCCTGAAGAGATGCTATCCAGTGCCACACACTGCATGGGCTCATGTTACAATTTTACTGGTGCTGAGCTGCATTCATCTTTAACAGGCTTGACTGAATGAAAAAAAAAAAAAAAAAAACATAAAAGCCCCTGCATGGGAAAGGAAGGACGCTAGCAGAGTCGCGGCAGTGGAGGGGGATGAAAAGGAGGTATCCATCACAGCTCCCAGCTCCTTTTCACCCTCTGACTAGTGCTGCCTGGCCCCTCACACCCACACTCACAGCAAGAGTGCCTCATTCAGCTGTCAATCAATTCCCTAATCATTCAGCTGTCAATCAGTTCCTGAATCACTGCAGATTCCAGCCCTGCGTGTTCAGATAAAACAGAATCCAAGCCAGGTTTTTTTGTAGAATGATACCCCTGCACATGAATAAACACAAAAGGCAAGGGTTAAGTTCAAATAGCGTCACACATAATTTAAATTTAAAGCATGGAAGGAACCTGTAAACCATTGAGTCATTCTTTTGTGTGTATATGGCAGTGTCACCATCAACTGTTTCCCCTCCCCCACAACTCGCACAGAACTATCACTGGCTTCAGTCCCCAGCATCATTGCTCATCCCTGGCTGCCAGTCCTGTGCTCCTTAATTAGATCTACCCATCGTGTAACCCAGGGGTTATTGTGTGCTTTCCCGAACCACTTCTCAGTTCCTTGACCTTTCCCACACGCTGTCTCATTCCACAGAGCACCAACAGCACCTTCCATGCTCATACTCCTTGCCAAAGACACTGCCGCTTCCCTCAGCCAAACATCCTCACCGTTTCTTCATATTGCACTGAATCCTCCCTCCACTACTTTGACCCACCTCCAATCCATTTCTTCACTCTCTCCTGTCAACTTTTCCCTTCTCCCCAGGTGAATCAAGGCAGGAAATTTCTCCGTAGCCATTTATTGTGGGACAGGTAATACAGAAACACATCTGATGGCTCTAAACACAAGAAAATTGTTTTCTTGAGTTTTGGTGCCCAGACTCAAGCACTAGAAACACTGGGACTTGATAGGGACAGAGTGAGATAGCATCCTTACAGGATTTCACTGATCAAGTCTGAGGAAATCTCTCCTGAGAGATTCCAGTGTCATAAATGCACTTATTGTAGGCATATCTTTTTAAAAACAGACAACAACACATCTCTGGCGTGGTGATCGTGCTGACAGCAACTACAGTCTTTGCTTCAAGAGTTCCTCGGACAAAACTTGCCTGGTTTTCTTTTTCTTTGATAGCCATTTTTTCCCTTGTTTCACTCTTGGAAATGGCTAAACTGATTTCAACAAAACTTTGTGAAATAGTTCATCACAGAGTTTGAAAGCTGATGAGTAGAAAACCAACAAACAGAACCAACTCCAGTAGGGCCAACAACTCTCTCCCTTGCACCTTTCCCTTCAGGGAAGCCCCACAAGCTTCTCAGACTGAAATTACAGTTATTTCTTCAGAGATTTTATCAAGAAGTCAGTATTACTCTGAACCAGTTTTTGGGCATGGAACTGCAGGGATAACCCATCTCCCTATGAAAAAGTAATGCACAGAATACTCTGTGCAGTATTAAGGGAAACTATGGCATATTTTAGTGAAATTTTCTTTCTCTGTGACCTCCACTTTTTTCCCCTTTCAGCAATTAAACCTTTCAAGTAGCAACTTGATGTTAATCAAGTGATTCAGTGATTCAGACAAGAACACTACTTTCTCACTGCATAGCCTTCATTTGATCCCTAAAATGGGTAGTATATTTTGAAGAGCTTTTACACGATAAGGGAAAACTGCACAAACCAGAGAACACAATTGTTATGTTTACATACTCATCAATTAAATTAGCACAATCTCTTTATTTTTAAGAGATGCTTAACACACCAAGATTGATGGCGAAAGACGCTTTTAATATGAGGTTACAAACCAAGCAGCTGCTATACATTGATTTGAAACCTATTCCTACAGAAGGTTTTTATTCTTTGATATGGAACATTCAGGAAACTAAACATCTTATACCTGGTATAAGATGATATGTATGACACATATTTATATATATGAGAGTTGTAATTTTATACGTGGTGGCTACTTACCTATGTTAACAAGAATATTCCGTATAATGAAAAACAATCAGCTACCTTAATTAGGATATCTACAATACATCTCCATGAAGGAGAATATAAAGCAATTACACACATGTGCAAATTTGGATTAATTTCTTTACTCCCAGCTGATAGGCAGATTAGTGGTAAGCATAGCATAAAGATTTGTATAGAAATATGGCACACAGAATTTTGCAGAACCAGATCCTTCTTTCTTTTACATTTAGTACAAAACTAATAAATATGTCTGTTCATTAACAAAAGTTGCAGAAATGTAAGCAGTTAACCCCTTAATGCTCATAGTCTAAATATTGTGACTCGACTGAGAAAAGGCATCCTTGCAGCACCTCCAGTATCAGACTCAAGATGTTAGTTAATGAAATGCCCCAAGCATGCACCCTTTCCTATCTGCTGTACTCTGAGTCCACTTACACATCTCAAGCAAGAAGGAAAATGGTTTATAAAACACCTTTCTGACTATAGACATGAAATCACAAACATATTTCACATCAGCCAAAAAAAAAGAGTTGATTATTACCAGAAGACAACAAAAATCTGTTTAGAATCCACTGGTGATGTGAAAATAACTAGTTCAGATTTAAATCAATGTGAATGTTATTACTGAGTTTTAAGGCAGAGAATTTTGAGTTGATGTTAGAAATAAGATTTTAAGTCTTCAGCCTAAAACTTGCACACAGTGGAGCTACTGGACGCATGAGCTTAATTACCTTTCTTTGGACCCAAGCAGCAAACAGGTCCCATCTACGTCCCAATAATCAGAGTAAAAACTGATGACTGCAATAAAAGCAAAATAAACTATGAAACTGAAGGCTGATTGTACAAACTCTTCTGTTTAAATCCCAAGCTTGCTGGCAAGCCACTGGTGTATTGTCAGGCATCTCCACCAGAGAATCTTGAGTTCTGTTGCAGCTATACCCTGCCACAGAGCACTGGATGAACCTCAAACAATCACACTCTGAAGTGAAGTATTTTAAAATACTGGATATGCCCAACACAATTCTTTCACTGCAGACAAATCGTGACACGTTCTGCAGACTAGACCATTAAATTTCAAACAGAAGAGCACTACTTTCATTTTTAACTTGCTCAAAATGTACTTGGTTATATCCATATCTTGAAGCCAAAATTATTCATCTCTGATCTGTGTTGAATACAAGATTTTTGGCAGCATTACTTTTGTTTGCAGTAAATATAGCTTACTGGGTGATTTGGACAAAATCCTTTTCACACTGAAATCCACAATTAAAAAAAAAAAAAACACTTTTCTTGAAGACAGGAGATTCACACCCTTCGGACTTGATCTGATTGGTTGAGGATAAAATAATATGAGTTGCTTAGAGTAAAAGAAACAGTAGCATGTTCAGCAGAACTTAATAAAGTAATAGCCCCTAGGCTTCTCCTTGCATTTTATTTATGAGGCACCATTTCTGTAAATTTTTAAGGTCTACCACTTCATGTGGACTTCAGCCATGTCCATATTCATCACTCTGGGCTGCTACATGAGATATGCCAAAGTAAAGCTTCTTGAAATTCTGTTGCAAAGTCAGTGACTCTCATTTTGCAGAATTAATTGTGACTAAGCACCCTTCCTTGTAAAATATAAGGTTTTAATTTTTACATCTATTTTTTTTTCTGGTAATATAAATTCCTGCTCACAAAACTTCTCTGCTGACAATAACTACATCAGGAATGTTACATGAAACACCCAAAACTGTATTAGAATATATATCTCTTTCTATGTACACTTTACAATATGTATGTAAAATTATTTTTAAGTAACTGTATTTGTTTAGAAGTGGAGGAGGCTGTTTTATTATTTAGGGCATCCCCCAAAATTGTGATGCTTCCCAGCCAAGGTGAGATTTGAAACTTCATCCCAGGTAGCTAATAAAAGGAAGACAGTAAAACTGCAAGAAGATTGTCTCTTTCCACTGAAAGGTGCACTTCTATGTGAGTCCAGGTAGATTTCAGTAAATCTTTTCCACCAGGAAAGTCTAAACCAAACATTTTACTTCCTAACAGGTGTTAGTCCTGTTAGTCCTGTGATTATCCAACCCAGTAAAGATTCTCCCAGCACTATTTCTCCCAGGCTCTACTCATCAGCCACCGCCTTGTACTACAATGTCTCAGCCATGAATGAAGACCAAGACATTCATTTATTTGCCCTATTACCTCTGTCTTAAATACCCACATAACAAATGTCCTCAAAGACAGTCTCTTCCAACCTCCCAGCTGCAGCAAATCCAGCAGCTCTCACAAAGATGCCCAAGGTTCTTGACATCCCCACCCCTTTGCTGAAGAGAGGGTGGATGCCAGCCTACACAGCTGCTCCTGGGAGCATAAATCATCTGGTTTCAATGAAAATGAACCAGGATAGCCCAGATCTCGCAATTAAACGTCACAAATTTAATGGATTTTGACTTGCCATTGCCTGCTGATTTCTCAGGGAATTTTCTGCTGGGAATTTCCTTGCTGGGAATTTTCGGCAGGTGTCCAATCAGTATGAAAATGAACAAGTCCCCCGGACTGCAGGAGTTGCACTGGAGTAGTGATCAGTTATCCCAGCCACAGCACAGAGCTCAAGGGCATTTGGTATATCCAGTTATGCAAAACCTGTGAGATTTTAACAGGAAATTGGCCAACTCCCAGGCATAGTTATGCTGTTAAAATACACAACTCACATCTGGATTAGGCCTGGGAGGACTACAACACCATGCCAGTGATGTACATGGCATTCATCCAGTTAATTAAAGAGGAGTAATGCCAGTGGCCTTGACACTTCTAAGGCCAAGCCTGGACCTGCTGCCATGCAACACTCCTCCAAAGTCAGTGACTGATGTCTTTCATGGATGAGTGGACAACACTATTCTGGTATCTTCCCTGTATTCTAATACAAATTTTAAAAAAAGAAAAGAAACTGCAGAACAGGCAACCACATTGATAGAAGGGCAATCAAAGATTATCCAGGCTAAGTAACAAAATATGGAAAACACACAAGTTGGACACTAAAGGTTTGCCTGATCCTAGGCACCTTCACTTCCTCTTTATATTCAAACTGCTCACTCCTTCACAGTTGTCTGACAGCTTCTATAAACTCAGCTATTACCCAGCTGTCACTCCCTGCAAAGACTTCTCCTGGGAACACGGAGAAGAAAGGTGTCACTGGCTCCACAGAATCATAGAAAGTCTAAGTTGGAAAAGACCTTTAAGGTCATTGAGAACAACCACTGACCCAGCACTGCCAAAGCCAACACTAAAGCATATCCGTAAGTGCCACATGTCTACATCTTTTAAACACTTCCAGGGGAGGGTGACTTAACCACTTCCCTGGGCAGCCTGTTCCAGCGTTTGACAACCCCTTCCATAAAGAAATTTCCCCTATTATCCAATATAAAAGTTCCCAGCACTACTTGAGGCAATTTCCTCTTGTCCAATCACTTGTTAATAGGACAAGCAACCAATGCACTCCTTCCAGGTGGTTGTAGAGCAATGAGGTCTCCCTTGAGCCTTCTTTTCTCCAGACTAAGCAAGCCCTCTCAACAGACTTGTGCTCCTGACCTTTTCCCAGCTCCCAGAAAAGTTGCCCTTCTCTGGGCATGCTCCAGCACCTCAAAGACTTTCTTGTTGTGAGGGACTCAAAGCTGAGCACTTCTAAGCAAGCTGAGCAGGATTTGGATATTGTCATAGTCTGAAATAAGCTGCTGGCGTTTCCTCAAGGAAGGCAGTTGATGGATTTGGGGACGTCACATTTTGACACAGAAGCAGCACAGCATGATAATCAATTGCAGGCAATTGAAAGCAAGTGAAATAAGAGAGAGCATCACCCCGACTTGCACAGGGCAATTGAGAACGGACCATGAAGGCTGCCAAGAAATGCATTTTGCTCGATTCAGAGTTGTTGGTTTTGACAATTCTATGTTTTTGAAGCAGAATTGACATTACTGTTCTGCCAGATGAGGGGAACTCCTCTGTTATCCCATTCAGAGTTGCAATAATCCAAACAACACTGGAGTTTCCATCTTGGTAAGGGGGACGGTTATCAGTCAGGTCAAATTATTTAGCTAACAAAGTTTGGAGGTGAGAGGGGCAGTTTCTCATTACTATATCCCTGAAGTAATGCTTTAGATATGTCCTCTGTATCACTCTGCTCTAATCTATCATTACAGGACTAAATCTTGGTTTAAAAAAATCCTACCAACTAGCAAAACCCAAAATATTACATATTTTCACTGAAACTAGATTACACCTCATATTAAAGGTAAGAAGAAAAAAGTATGTTTATATTCAAGAACTGAGATGTTTGCACATTTGTATGGATTTCCTTTTGTCCACAAGTATTTTTAATAATATTAAAGTTCTTCCTGATCTGATAGAAAAGTCTTCTCTGTACTAATTCACTCAGTAAGAATCAATTTTTTTTTCCATTTTTCACCTCCACATTTGCCAGCACGATCATGCATCCTTTCTATTATAGGAAGCCGAATGCTACTTCCCAAAATGCTAATTCGTGTATTTATCTACCTCTTCTTATTTTTTTTGCATAAATCCACTAAAATCAATAGAGCTATGTCTGAGGAAACTCCAGCATTTTATTCTACACTTAATATCATCACACAATACCAAGATCCAGGTAACTAAAACATGTTAATTACCAAAATCCTACTGAAGAAGCCTACACTTCAAATATACACCAATGAAACTTACATTCTTTGTTCAGCTCCTTCTTTCAAGTTAGAAGGAAAAAAAAAAAACCTACAATCCTGGTCATGAAACCCAGTTTAGAGTTCCTTCCCTAGAGATCATAACAGCATTACATAGTGAACAATGGCAAAAAAAAATTTAAATCTCCATCTGGTTAAATATGAGTGCAACAAGTCTTAGAGACTCAAGATTTTTCAGTATCTTCAGCAGATACAAGTAGAAGAGCCTCAGCTGGGTTCACAGGGCAATTCACAAGACCTGTAGACACCCAGTATTCAAAGAGCTGCTACAAAGCAATTGGCTGCACTGCTCCAGCTGACAAAGCTAAAGAAAATGTTTGAATAAGTCAGATGCACAGCTGTTGAAAGTCAAAGACATTGTTGGTTCACCAAACAGCAGAATATTGTAGGCTTCACTACGTTCCCCTATACAATGTTTGCTCTCAAATCTGTCAGCAAGGAGAAAAGGTGTGTAACTCCACTGTCAAAACCAAGTGGCATAAGTAGGCTCCAAACACCTTCACTGTTTGACAAGTCAGCTGGTGACAGGGCTGTTTTGGCAGCATCCAGCTCATTGTGTCCTAATCCTGAATTCACTGCACAAGCAAGACACTATTCAGAAAAACCATATTTCGCAGAAGAGCTTATATACATAACATTTACCAAATTAAGCACAAATTTAAGACCTAACAAACGTAAACTGGGAAGTTTAAGATTTCTGTTTTAGGGAAAAGGCAATTTTGGAGTCCAGTTATTTCAGTAATTTATTTGAGAAACAGATGCTTATTTAAAATAGCAAGGAGAATACATTGCCACTAGGAGTAGGAAGAGGGCAAATATTTCCTTTGAAGTTATTTTATAACCATTATAATACCTATTTTTGCCTGCTTTCAGAAGCCAGACACAAAGTTAAAGTTAATCTGGCATATTCACACTCCTACCATTCAGGGAAAGCTCTGGGCTAATTAGGATCACAAGTTACACACCAAAAGTCTTGTTAATTTATAGTCATCATACCTAGGCAGGGATGAAGTACAACTTTTTAAATATTGTTTATGCATCAACATGAGAAAATTCATGTCTATTCCTCACTCTCCACCGGTTGCCTGAGTTATACCACATTGATTCAGCCTCTTTAGAAGCTAAACTACACGACCTCCAGAGGTTCCTTCCAGCTTTAATGATCCTGTGACATAACAACACAGTCCACAGAAGGGAGCCAATTAATGCTGCATCACTTTATCTGTGTTTGTCTGGAATTAGTCTTGAATGTGAATACACCAAAATAGTAGCTTGGGGTAAGGATGCCCATATCCCCAGCTCCCGAGGAGGTTGTAAGAAACCTTTCTCATAGAGAAAATGTTAAAAGAAATGTATATAATTGATACAACTATAAAAACGGGGGGAAACAATGGGAGGTAGTCTGTAAAACTCCCAGCTCCTAACAGAGCTTGTCAATAGACCTGCAGTCAAACAGGCATTATCAGTACTTTTTTATTTAAAACATTATAAACAGTACATTTATTGTTCCAGGACAATAGAATATTGTTTAGCCAAATGCTACTCACTTTAACTTCAAAAATATTTTGAAGGTATAAATACACAAACTGAAAAATATTTTTATGTGTGATAGCACATGATTAATTCATAGTGGACATTCTCATGACTATTCCCACAAAAATACTTCATGCTCATTTTTATATTGCTTATGTATATATAAAAGGAAAGCAGGAGTTAAAAGAAGTTACACAAAGCTCTTAGATATTAACTACAACTCTTTAACTACAGTAAGTTATTCTAGTGTTAACCATAAAGTCAGCTTAACACTAAAAGTAAACACACCAGAAGACAGGTTATACATAAAGTCAATTACACAATTCAGCTCTGTTTACCTATAGCAAAATTTCCAGAAATGCTACCTCTGAGGAGTTTCTAAAAAAAATGGTTAGAAACTCGAGGCCAGCAGCCCTTGTCATGAATTCTTTTCAGTAATTATTAACAGAAGACTCTTAGTTCAAGCAGACTATTTTCAATAAATTACTGCGCTGCTAACAGGGCCACTTTGAAACAAAGGCTCAAGAATCTCAGTGAGCCATTTAAAGCCATTTCAGTCACAGCATGATCTGACAGCTTAGTATTAATTATAACATAAGTTGACTGACTTTGCAATTCTTACATTTACTTTTGCCTTCCGTGGTTTTAGTCAACCAACTTAGCTCTATGTACTACTGCAAGTTATTACTGTTGAAAAATTTTGGACAGCTTAAATAGGGCCAGCTATGATCACCTGTATTGTAATAGGACAAAGCTATGACTTTCCTCTGGGAAAGGCCATACCAAACTGAATTTGCTTACATTTACCAACTAGATGCAGAAAGAAACTCAGTTCTAACATAAACTGGAAATCAGTCTTTCACTCTTCGGTAATTACTGCTTACAAACTGGCAAAAACTAAGACAGAGCCTTGCCAGTACATATATAGCTTATGTCTCAGAACTTAGCACTGAACTTAGTGATGTAATTTCTGCCATCTATGTCACAGAGTCAAATCTTCTAGGTTTTTGAAACATTATGTCGACAGAAAAGAAAATTTAAATGCAACATTAATTAGAAGACATAGACAATTTTCTTACTAGTGCTTTGTTAGTCAAACATTTCCCAGCCAAATCTGTAGATACGATTTGTTTCTCTTAAGGCTAAGGTTATTCTTCATTCTTCATTCATATATGGAAATGAGAAATACCAAATTCCAAGGATCTTCATCTGAATACTTTTCTTTTTCCTTTTCCTTTTCTTCCAGCAAGGCATAAACAAGTACTATCTGCCTGTAAAACTCAGGCAGACTATATAGTGTCTCACTGTTCAAAAGTCATCTCCAAAACAACAGTTGCAAGTCATTTAATTATTATTAAAATTTTAAAGCACAGGTTATTAAAAGCTGGTTGCTTCAAAGGCAAGATGTTTCTTAACTGTTACAAAAAAAACGTTGTAGCTCAGCTACTTATGTGCTGGGCACCATCACAACTGTGTAAGTTTAGCATTTAAAAGGAAAGGTCCTTTCATGCCGGTGTACTCCTTAAAACTTTATACCTATATATCTCTCAGGGAGCATTTCTAATACTTCTTCTTTTGCTGTTTTATACAGAAAAATGAAATAAAACATTCTGAGCTTATATAATTTCATGACTCAAGACACCAAGATGGTCTCCCAGGGCAAAATACTATTTCATAACCTCTACTGTATAGGCAGCTAGAAAACTAATGGCTTCTTCAGATTACACCTGCAGTCTGGCTTAAATAGATGCAATCAATTAGCATGTAAGACATTGATGTTAATAATGCATAAGGAAAAGTATTTATTCTGTTGGTCCTTCATTCTCTTATCTTTACAAAGCTGTTAGAAAGAAAATAAATCAACTGAAAATTTCAGCCCAAATCTGCAGACCTGGCCTCTGTTTTGGAAAGAAATATTGCGATAATTGGACCCCACACAGACACGCCAGCAAATCTTGATTTAAAGCTGTTACATCAGGCATTGGTCCAATTCCCCTATAAAACAGGAGAACTGAATCAGGTCTCAATTAAACAATTATGCTGTGGATGAGAAGGTAGCCTGTTAGTTGAAATTACACCACTTCCCATGGGCAGGTTCCATAAGAAGAACACATTTGAAACACAAGAACTTACTTCCAACTGTTTCAAACCAACCCAGCTGACGAATACAGAAGACTGTCATTAACAAAGATTATTAACATTGTTGGCCTATTCATCCATGTGGTGACACAGTGCTGCTGTCTCTTTCAGAACTCCCAGATTCCTTGGAATCCAGTCCCACAGTCCCAGTGGCAATTTGGGATGTACCAGTCCCCTACATCCTGCCATCCAGATCCTGTGGCACTGGCAGCCCACAGACCTACCCCGAGGCTGAGGAATTTGCAGCAAAGCTGCTGCCAGCCTGAGAGGGCCAAGGCCATGCACCTGTGCCTGCCAGTAGCCTCTGGCATGGGACGTTCTGAGGCATCCCAGCGGATGAGTTTTTTGCAAGCAGAGAAAAAGAAATTCTCATTATTAGAATGCAAAATTTGGTAAGTTAACTTCAGCCAGTGCTCACATTATCCACCCAGAATAATAGATTAAGTGGTCCTAGGAAATTTTATTTCTTTGAAATAAAAAAAAAAAAAAACACCACTGGAGGTACTAGGACCCAGTTAATGTGCATTTCAATTAAAAACATCCAGTGTCTTAGAGGAATAAGTAAATATCATGTAAACACCAATTTCATTCCTAATTTGCTGGCCTTTAACCAGCACAACAATACTGTAAACAAAAAAAACTTGACAGTGTATGAAACCAAAGCCACAACAACATGTCTCCTTCTGCTAACCCAAACTCTAGGAGGGCTCTTGAACATAGAATATCCAATCTGAGATACAATAAACATGGTATTAAAGAAAAAACAAAAACAAAACATACTGCTCTGCAGAGCAGGAAACGAGTTCACAACTTCCTGTTCCTCAAACCCCATGGAGACACCTGGAGATGTCTTCATCCTGCTACTCTCCATTCAATCCACACAGTAATAAAAAAAGTAGTCCTTTTCACTATAAATTATTAGTAACAATTTGGCAGCAGAATATATCTCGACATATGCACTTTAATTGTAGAACTTCCATTTGATCATACACCAAAATAAACTGCCAGAAATTCACAATCAACATTACTTTCTCATATGCTGTTTCAAAATCCACTGAGTGGAGCTTGCAGTAAGCAACAATTACAAAGATCTTCCATAAAGGTTGGCATTTTTTCCTCCTTTCTTCATTTTTTTTTTTTCATTTTCATTAAGGGAATTAATTAAGGGTGTTAATATGCACCAATAGTAAAAAAAGATAAAAGAGTAGGTGCTTTACACCAAGGCTAAAATGTCTTATACAACCCTAAAAAATTAAATCGTGGGAAGTGTCAAAAATCTACTCCTTTTGCAGCCAAACTAAGGTGAATTGTATTTGAAAATTAATTGAAAGCAACAAAGGATGACTAAAACAAGCATAACTAGCTCTTGTAACTTGTACCTTTTTAAAATATAGCTACATATTTTTGAACTATGTGAAGTGGTAGAATAAAATTAAATGCATCAACTCAGTGCTACAGCTGGGGAGGGAGAGAAATCATCCACTATGTCTATTGCCAAGCACATGTATGACTCAGTATTTTCTTAATATTTCTATTTATCCAATACCAGTCTTCATGAGTATGGAGCAGTATTATCATAACCCTTTACAATAACGTATTCTTGTTCTAATTCAAGGGAAGCAGGCTGCTAACATTTTGTGTCAAAAATCTTTATTTTTATAGTGAGTAGACTTGGTTGGCTTCCAGATGCCCACCCAGATCCTCCCTCACCTCCCCACCTCAGCTGGACAAAGGCAGAAAACAAGATTAAAAGCTCATGGGTCAAGACATGGACAGAGAAATTCCTTCGTCAGTTACTGTCAAGGGCAAAACAGACTCAGCTTGGGGAAAGGTGACTTAATTTGCTGACAATTACGAGAAGGATGGTGAGAAACAACAGCAAAACTGAAAACTCTTTCCATTTCCTTTTCCCAAGCTCAATTTCCCTTCATTTCTGAGTCCTGTATCTCCTCCAAGTAGGGCAGAGGGATGGGGAATAGGGGTTGTGCTCAATCCATGCCTGCTCCTCTCTGCTGCTCCATCCTTTCCACTTTTCTACTGCTCCCCTCACAGAGGCCACCCCTGCAGATCCCACTGCAAAAACTTTGCCATGCAAATACAATGCAATTGTGTAAATAGATTACAGAATAAGCCTTAGTGAGCCTGAAGATAGTGTACAATAATAATGTTATTCCGGAGGGTGGGAGGGGGGACAAGCTCTGTTTATAGGTTTCATAACATTTCAGCTCCAGCACCAGAAATATCGTATGTAAAATTTCCTTCCCCAACATAATTAACCACAGCGAGAGAAAAAAAAAATAAAATCAACAATTTCCTTTGTGTAAAATAAATGAATGTTATGACAGGGGTCTGTTTTTCCCACACACACACTTAAAATCTGGAGCCTGGTCTAACTGCAACAGTTTAGTGGAGATGTCTGGCAGTTAGTTATTTAGGGTAGATTTACCCTAAATAATGTTTAAAAGTAACACTATAAAAAATGACAACAAACTAGTAACTAAATGAAATTAAAATGTTGCGAATTATAGATCCCAAAATACAATTTTTAGTAGAGAACTGTCTTCCAGGTTCAAAGGAGGGCTTTGCAAAAGCTTTTCTATAACCTATAATTTAAGACCCGTTCTAGAAAAATTTGTAGACTTTCCAAAAATCACTGAAGTGACAAGTAATGAGGAAAGCCAGTTATTGGTGAAAATAACCCGAGTGTCTTGGTAAGACAAGCTCACTGAAAATGTGCATTCTAACAGCTGCAAGATCATTCTAACAAGGGCAAGATCATCTGTAACAAGAAAATTATAGCAATTTTATGATCTAAGTTTTTTGTCCTGAAAAGCTGCTGCTCTGAATGGAAATTGGGCATCACCAGGAATAAACAAGCGAGCACGAGATCACAGTGATGCAGCTGTTAAGCAGGGGCAGGGAGAGAATACAACAGTCCCATGAACTTCTGTTCCAGGGATCTCAGCAGAAAGGTAGCAATACTTCCATGTAATTGAAGAAATTTATCTAGTTCTTTGTTTCCGTGCTTCCAGAAATTAAAACTGGTTCAGATGGGGATTTTTTTAAAAAAACCAAACAGATAAACTCTGGAAATCTTGTCATTTGGGAAGGTTCAAAGAATTTTGAAATATTTAGTCTATCAGAAAGAGATTAAATATAAAGATGATTAGGTGATTTGGTCCATGCCTCCTAGTGACAACACAAGGAAGGCATCTGGAACAGGGCTTTTAGGAAAAGAAAAGTAAGCTCAAATAGATGAAATATATCTACATAAATTTGCAGTAAACATTAAAAAAAAAAATTAACAGTCACAACAACAAAAGTAGCAATCACTTCAAACAACCTAACAGGTGATACAGTAACCCTTAATTTTAAGCCTTACATTCCCATCACTGCCTTTTTAAAAATTGAGCACAAATTTCTAGAGAGGCATTACTACATATACTTAAACTATCATCAGCTAAGGAAGACTGAGTGATTTCTGGTCAGGACTACTGACAGGATATCACCCCAAAATTAATCATTCACTGTAGTTACCAATCACAGCTCCAGTGAAGGATGTGTGTCTGTCTACACACACATCAGAAGAATGTATTCTTCAAAGCCTGGACACCTGACTCATGTGTTCATCTTTCCAGTTCAGAGCACTGCTAGCAGAAGGGCTCCCTGCTGGTGAAACTCTCCATAATCCTCCTGAACAGCCATGCTAAGGATCCAAATTATCATGTTGGAGGCAGATGGTGCAAGGCAACGCAATTCTGAAGCTGAAGACTCCTGTGGCAAAGGAGTTAATTTCTTTTTTTTTCCTGTCCAGAAGTGGTGAAAAGACTCTACTGGCTGGTAAAACTCTACTTCACCTAAATTGAAGTGTTGCCTCTGGTGGCACTCGGATATTCTCTCTGGATCAGGCAGCAGCAAAACCTACAGAAACCTCCCTGGTTCTCTCATGAGAAAGCTTAAGCTAAATTTTACCTGAAACATGTACCACCTGTTGGGCTGTATCTTACAGCTATATTGCATAATATCAGATGAAGTATGGATGATTACTCGGTAAATACACTAGGCCCCTTTCCCCCCTCTCCCACTTCAATACCTGATACCATTCTCTGTTTCCAAGAAGTTACATCCCTTCATTAGTCTTTTTGCTTAAAGCAGGAAAGCAGTACTGGATTCAAACACTGATGGATAAAAAGTGCTCTCAAATAAGCAGGTACAATATGAAAGGGTTGGAAAAATTACTTCTATATTCAATTGCAATTGCTATGTCAATAGCAATCCTGAGGCTCTGGGATTCATTAAATGAAGGGCAAAATAATAGAACAAACAAGACAGCAGCTCAAGAAAACAATAATTTCATTTCAGGTATAAAGGAATATTCTAATGTATTTTGTCTAAAAGAAGATGAATGCCAATTTTTAAGCATTTAGTTTTCTTGCTGTTCTTTTGCCAGACAGGCTGCTCTGTCATATCTGTTTCTGCAGGTTTACGAAAACACATAAGCCAGTAAAAATGATCTAAAAGATGGGCAGTTTTACATAATGATTGCCCCAGATTTGAAGCTGTATTGAAATTAGCACTTAAAGCAGAAACAAAATCCTTTTCCTTCACAGATGATGGGTGGGATTTGCTCCAATTTGACACAATCTGCCTTTTCTTCTTATGCATGCTGCTTTTTATAAGAATGTAAAGAATTACTAAATTCCTTAGATTAAATAAACAGAAGAAATTTCTGAGCTGATATTCCCACTTTACCCTCTCTGACAGGTTTCTATATCTGTATTTCGCTCGTATTTATTTGTCTGTGTACTACCTGAAACCAAAAACTCATTGTTCACAGTCAATTTTTTAAGGTGGACACAAAGTACTCTGAGATCTCCAGTGTCACACTTTGACTGTTGCAAACCACATATGCAACTTCACTTTTCACAACTTACGTGATCTATGCCAGAAGTAGACAAAGGGTACTTTAAAACTGCATTTCTGATCTTCCTTTCAAGAAGAAGTGAAGAGAAGGAAGAACTTCCAGGAAGAGAATGGGTTTTGTTTAAAACAGGACGGGAACCAGCTGCACAAATACTGTTTGGATTCATTAATGGGGTGACTTTGTCAACAGCCATTAGCTCTAAGTTGCTTCCAAATTTTGAAAGGACTCAGACAAAGAATACCGTTCTGTGGGATCTCTCTGCCTGAGTGAGAGAGAAAGTGAACTCTTGCTTCAAAGCCACGTGCCTGAGACCAAAAGATCTCTAGCTGTACTGAGAGCAGTCATGCATTAGCCTTCATGTACTGATAAGCAACATAAGCCACAGCAGTAAAGATCTGCTTTCAACACAGCTGAGCAACAAAAAAGAGGTGTTTCAACCCTACAGCCTGTTTCCTTAAAGAAAGCCTTTTTCATTCCAGCCACGAAAGAGAAAGAAGGTAGGTAGCAAGGAGAAGGATGGGTGTCCCTGGAGCTGCAATCAGGAAGAAGAAAGCAAAAAATGCATTAAATGGAGGCAGGGCAAAAGAGCAGAAAGAAGCAGAAGGGGAGACAGCACAGCTCATTTCTTCTTCCCACCACAAATACTGTGAAATAAACACCTCTTCAACTCTGCCTTCTCCTGCATGGCAGGGAGGGCAGCACAAACACCTGCCTTCAGGAAGCAGCACGTGAGCTTTGCACGTCCCCTGTGCCCCATCCACCCACTCTCACCCTCTTGTGAGACCCCGGTCGCGAGTTGTTGGGTCTGCAGAACGACCTGGTGAGAAAGAGCATAACAAGCCCGTACAAGCAACCAAAGAGAGAGGACAAAATCAACCCTACACTCACAAGACCTCATAAAAACAGAGTAAAAGGGAAAAGGCAAGAAGAGAGGGGGCATGAAATGGGAACCAAAAGGCAATCAAAATGTGCTTCTAAGAAGCTCAGAAAATTGCCTGTCAGGCATCAATTTGTTGCACAGTTTATCCATATCTGGGTTTAAAAGTGTAATTTTTACCTCCCCGTGGGTACTGTGTGCAACCCTAATTACAGAACACTCCCAGGCAGGTGAAGTATACAGAAAACACAGCCTGGATTTGCTTTATATTCCCATTATACTATTTATCACCCACAAGGCAAAAATCCCATGCCTTCTGCAGTCCCTGCCTACCCCAAGGCTTGCTCCTGTTACACAGGTGAAAGGATTAAGCTGGCTTAGTATTTCACAAACAGAATACAGGGCAGAGTAATTTGTGAGAAGTGATCTAGAAACAGAGGCTTTTCAGCAGTCCCAGTTGGCCCAAGTAAGGATAAAGGAAAAAATTTAATTGCTCTGCCAGAAAGTTACTAGCATGCTGGTAACCACACATAATCTCCAAAATTCTCTGAAACAGACCCAGACATGCTGTTGAGATTTGTTGTTTATTCACTTTTAAAAATTGGCTAATTCTATGTTCGTTTGAGGCACTGTGAGAAGCATACCTGGCTTTATGAAACCACTGGCACCCTGCAGTCGTGTCAAGACAGATTATTTCCACAGTGATGCTCCACAAAACCTGTCATGAACCAGAACTGTAATACTCCTATTTTCTTCACAATCCCACAAACTATTTAAAAGTCCAGACAACAGCTATAAACCCACTTCTAAGCATTGTGCTGGTGGAAACTTTGGGAATATTCAGATCATATCCGAAGGCTTCCTAGTCTGGCCCCACTTCAACAGAGAACACTGCACCACACACAAAAAAAGCACAAAAACACACCTGGCCTGCTCAGGCAATGCACTGCAAACATCATTCAGAAAAACAAAATGAAATTAGCTCTTTGCTTCCAGGGACAATGCATACTCCCTGCTATTTTGTCTCTGGGACAAGCAACTCAGTCTCCACTGACCTGATTTCCCTGATACCTTGTTGTCCCATCTCATAGACAGAAATACTGAAATTTCTGAAAGAAATGCAGGTCAATATTAACAAAGTACAGTTGAAATCACAGAATCACGGAAGGGTAAGGTTGGAAGGAACCACAGTGGGGCCATCTGGTCCAGCTTCCCTGTTCCAGCAGGGTCATCCCAGAGCACATGCCACAGGATTGTGTCCAGGTTCTGGAATATCTCTGGTGAGGGAGACTCCACAGCCTCTCTGGACAATCTGTCCCAGTGCTCAGTCACTGCACAGTAAAGTTCCTCCTCATGCTCAGGTGGCATTTCCTGGAACATTTTCAGACTCTGTATCTTGTAAGTTTTAATGCACAGTCAATGGCAATCTACAAAGATATGTAAAACAGGAAACAGGTCACCAGGAAACCATACCTGAAAATCCCAGACTTATGTTTTCAGAAAAATAGACTCGGAAATCTGCAACAGTACACTACTTTGAGGACTTAAATGGCTAAAAATGTGAGTTCGTATGATCACATAGCATATTAAACTGTGGCTTTTTGTGTTAACACTGGGTTTACATGTTAAATTAGTCTCTTGATAAAAATTACTGAGACATTAAGCAATTTTTGTAGTAATTCTGTGGGCACAGTCTCCTCTAAAATGAAAAGATTGCACTGAACCAATGTTTTGAAGATTTTACCACCGATTCCAGTTCTGCTAGAATGATATTTATGTTGTTTTTCAAATTAGTTGTCTAAATATTTAGACATACATTTTTCCAGGCCCCTGTCAAAGTTATCTAAGGTCTTTTTCAACAGAGAAGAAAGTGGCAAAAGTTGACCCTTAGTCTTTTGAAATTGGTGGAAAATGTGACTTTTAACTAAGCTGTGTATATAAAGGTGCAATGCCAATACTTCAAATTTACATCTTAGTCAGCAAGGGTGACTGATATTGTGCAAGATACGGACAACACATCTGTAACTCTCTTCCTATTGCCAACCAACTCACAAAAAAGCTGAACAACTTCTGATCTTTTACAAGGGGTTCAAAACCCTTTTGCAGGTTTTAGGAATGGCAGCTCAGCACTTCTTCAGCACACCGCACTTTTCAGCCACCAATCTCCTGGGAAAAGGCTCTGGAAAAAGGTCATTAAATTACTTGTTTAGGTAGACAGATAGAGAGATCCCAGCACAAATTACATTTGTATTTTTATGTATTGTATACTATTTTATATAAATGAAATAATTTTTTATTATTATTTTTACACTGTGTAATTTTTTATTCAATTTAAGGCTAGTATTTTCAGTAACTACTCAGTAAAACCAAATAGTTACAAAACTATGCAAGTGATTTGCACAGAACATAACCAGATGCCCAAGAATCCTGGAAATTCATTTTCAAAATCAAGGTTTCCGATTTCCAGATATGCAATGTAATATACTCTATTTCCCTATAATCTTAAACCAGATTCTGTAAATCTTAAACCTAAATCTGTAAACCAGAGAGGTAATTTTTTTCATAACTAATTAGTCTGCAGAATTCTAAAGAGAAACTTGTCCTTGCTAACAGGCTACTGCAAAATCAAGGTGAAGCTAAAGGTTAATATGGGAAAAAGCAAAAAACACACTTTTTCTGTTGTGTGACAACATTATCACAAAACAATATTACACATTTTAAGATCTTCTATGATGGATGACAAGCCTGTTCAGAAGACTGCAGAGAATAATTCCCCATGTATTAAAAAACAGTGCTTTCAGAACAGGTACAATGCATTGGAGCAATACTTCATTTTTGTAAACTCTTGCAATGACGTCCCAGTTCCTAATATAAGTGTGGTTGCGTTAAATCTGCCATCAACAAAGATGAAACTCAATACTGAGCCTAGGTATAAATCACAAAGTTAAACAAATGCATGAAGCAGGAAAGTAGAAATGTATTGGTGATAACATATAATCCATGCATGTGCCTTTTTCTTTTTATTTAAAGAAACAACAGCTCTGCTGTTGAAGGAAATCAATTCCTACACTTCAGCACAAACACTTTTAACAACAACTCCCAAAACATGGCATATATTAAGGGAGTAGGGAAGAAGGGTAGATTTAAAAGAAATTATTAAAGTATTTCTGATGCAGAGGACTGAGAGAAAAAAAATTAAGAGGCTGAATGAATTATGACCTCACTTTATCATGCTACTCTGTATTCTATAATTATTTATTGCATTTACTATTCATATGCATCTGTTAAGTAAAACAGGATGATAAAACTTTTCAGCAAGATGGAAAATAAACTCATCTTTTGTAAATTAACTAAGGCAACTAAATTTTCTTTGGGAATATTCCTATTTTGCTCATATAAGGAACATTTTTGCAAAAGATGCAGAGACCAAACATTAGTATCTTTGACTAACAAACTGCAGGGTTGTTAAAAGAGGACTTTTAAAGAAAGTCTTTGATAAAGTACACTGACTTCAGCCAGAGGTCCTTGTGCCTGTCTTTCACATTACAGGGCTTTGTATTGCGGCGTTCAAACGTCTCACTGTGGGGATAAGGGAGTATTTGAAGGAAGTCAGCAGGTTCAGTCCTTCTCTGCGCCCCACACATCTTAAAGAGGAAACTCTCAGCAAGTTCCCCATCTGGGGCTCCTCACTTGGAGGGAACCTGGTGGGCTTTGATCCAGGAGATGCAGCTCCCACGCCCTCCTGCCCACAGCGCCTTTGCAGGGCGGGGAGAGGGAGTGGCTGGGACCAGCCCTGTTCTAGCCATAGCCAGGTGGCACACAACTCCCCAGGGACCACTGCCAACTAGAGCAAATTAAAGCAGACCTCAGGCTACCTTGCAGAGGGCTGGGACAAATCAGAAGAGGAGAAACACGCAGCTGTAATCAGGATAGAGTTCAAGAAGCATGTAGTCCCTTAATCAAAAACATTTTTCCTCTTAATGTTGTTGAGCACTAACAGTTTTACAAAGGTCTGCTTAGCCTGTCTCCTGCCCTACCTGTCTCCTGCCCTACCTCTCTCCATGGCCACACATACAAATACCAGCAATCCTAGGCTGGAAGAAACATGAATGGAAAGGGACATTACCTGTGCAGTGTCATTCCTATTCCTACTGCACTCAGGATTTCTGGATCTTAAAAAAAAAAAAAGGGGTCAGAGCTGGAAATTCAGCTGCAATACCAGAGCTGCTATCCCACTCCCCCTGCTCAGGAGATGCATTAGGTGTGTAACTCAAAACAGGCTTTTCCTGACAACAACCACGTCAGCAAGCCAAGTGCCAAACTGGAGACAAATACCAACTGTTATTCTGAAGTTCTACAGGCCTTCAGTAAAACCGAACACAGCAACAGTGGGAAATATGGACTCAATGTTCTTTTTCTATTCCTGCAATTTTGCTGCCTGCATAGCAATTGCCAAAAAAGGTGGTTCGTACCATGTACAGATTTAGTCTAACGCTTCACTCTCAGAATGACATGACCACAGAGACTCCGGAGCACTCTTCTAATACGAAAGATCACAACTCACCTGATAAGAAGCCATTACAAAGGGCTTCTTCAAAGCCCTGAGACCAGACTGCAAGTAACAATGAGTTCACTTCTAGGAACTTCCAGGAATCACAGAATCATTTATGTTGGAAACGATCACCAGGATTATCAAGTCCAAACATTGGCCAGTCTAGGTCACACCACTAAGTGCCATGTCCAGTCATTTCTTGAACACTTCCAGGGATGCTGACTCCACCACATCCCTGGACAGCCCATTCCAGTGCTTGACAACCCTTTCCATAAAGAAATTCTTCCTGATGTCCAGCCCTGGGATAGCTTGAGGGTATGTCCTCTTGTCCTGTTGCTAGATGCCTGGAAGCAGAGGGCTATTCTAGAAACCATGAGTTTTCCAAAATATTTCTAAAATCACGGGTTTTACCTTTGGGAAGTAAAAGCATAAACACTTTAAAATGGGAAGGGACACTGGATGCAATTGTGTAGTGGAAATTATAAATATTGGATGCATAAAATCAAGCAAGCAAACTTAAATTTCAGAATTAATTCAGCAGAGGCAAATAAATCTGGCTATGGCTGTAGGCATTTTTTAAGAGGAGAGGGGCCAGGAAGTTGGTAGAGCTGGTGGATGAGATTTGTTTGCATATTTTTTTTACTCTGCTTCTGTTTTGTGGGCTTGTTTTAAGCCAACCCTTTTTTTTTTTAGTTTAAATGAAATCCCAGATTTTTGTTTCAACACATTTCTAGTCTTCAGCATCTTCTCAGATCTTCTAACGAAGAACTGTATGAGAACTTGTATGTGGTAGAAGAACCTATATCTGACAAGATCAATTTTAATTAAAATATAAAATACATGTTTCACACTGCAGTGCTTATATTCCCTCATGTCACCTGTCCCTCCTACTTTATTACTATCACTGTGATTTACAGAGATGAAACACAAAAAGGAATGCTCAAATACTGTAGTTCCCTGTGGTATGGATTGTGAAAAATACAATTACTAATCCCTGACTCCCAGGACATAAAGTCAAAATAATGAAACAAACCAAACAAATAAACAAACATTTCCCCTTTCTCCCCTTTTTAAGTGCAGAGATATGAAGCCTAGATCCTTCCAAGGGCTGGCAGAAACAAGAACTGCACTCTGTTCATTTACATGCCATCTCAAGGCGTTTGGCCAGCAGACCAATCCTACAAGTTTACAGTCTCTCTGTCATCTTCTTCAAAAGACAGTTTCATATCACTCCTTCTGCATTTCTGCTGGATCCCATCTCGGCTAAGTTTAAAGCTCCCTTGGAACCGGCAGCCTTCTGCCAAGCAAATTGATCCAGGGACAGCCAACACAAGGCACAGAGAGATTGATACACATGTGGAAAGGGAGTTTTGGTTTGGAGAAGCGGGGGACAAGCTGCCAAAGCTTCTGCAGAGTCACAGGGTTAAGTCCTCTCTGTATGGAGACTCTCAGAAAAAAAAGAACAGAACAATAATCCTTAGGGGCAGCAGACCACTGCAGCTCAGTCTCTCAAATAAGAGTATCCGTATAGAAGCATAAAATGGTGAGATATTTAAAATGTGTTCATGACATTAATTGACTTGCTGCACACAGTGAAAACCCCAAATGTGCACCCTTCTACCTATGGATGAAATTGCTGCTCAAAGGTTTTTTGCTTTTGAATAATTTAAAGGGTAAGGTACATTCTGCCATCTATTTCCTGGGAGCTCTCCATATTTCTCTCTCTTACCATTATAGGAAAAAAACCCACCTAAATAGGTGAGGGATGGACTAAGAAGGATATTTAGACTAATTTAGTTCACTCTCCTTATCATCCAGGATGGAAATAATAGAACAAGAAGAGCTATTCAAGAAAAGCAAGAGGAATCTGCAAAGCAGTGAGGACACATGGCAGAAACAAAGATGAAGGTTCCTAGGGGTATTCAGAAATACTGTGCAGGAGAGAAACAGCTAAGGTGAAAAATACCCAAATCCTGATATTTTCCTTAGGTACATGAATGTGACATGGTAGTGGAAGAGGTCTGCACACAATGCCACATATTGGGGTAACTTCCCCAATCCTGGCTGTCAGACAATTGCCTGGGTGTTTGCCCCTGCTCAAAGTCAAGGCTTCTAGCATTTCCTGGAAGCATCAAATCTAATACGCCGTAAAAAAGCATGTGAAAAAAGGTTAAGGATCAAATGGACTCTATGCACAGACCCACCGAAGTCAGGAAAACATGAAAGTAGCTTAACTGAAAACAAACGTGACCCTGGCGAGATGTCAGGGAAAGCTTTCTCCTAGAAGAGTAACAAAGGACTGAAGCTGAGCTCCTGGGAGGTTCTTTTAGTTGGGGTTTTCAAAAACAGATCACACTAAGACAACCTGTAAAGAATGAGACACATATTTGTGACCATGCCCTCGTGTAATGTAATTCACTATAAATTGATTATATATCCCACTCTGTCCACTCCCACTGTATATCTAATTCCCTTCTGTCCCTGCTGTTCTACAGAAGCAATCCTGGCCATTGAGAAATGATGACTTCACCTTCAAGAGGAAAAAAAACCACAGCACTTGCTTTAGTTCCGAGCTTCCTCACAGAAATATGCAGGCTTACTGGTTTTAGGAGTCAGCAGGGTTCATGCTTTTGAGTTCCTCTCTGCAACCATGACAACAGAAAGTTTATTTCAGATGAAAGCAAGAAAGAAATTCAAGACTTTGCATTGACAAAAACACCAAAGTGAAATATACTATAAGAATCACACTGAAGCACTGCAGATTTGAAGCCTCACAGAGAAATCAGAGTCCCTTCAAGATATGTAAACTGAACTACCACCACCACAAGTGAAGGCTCTTAGCCAACAGCAAATGAAAGGTAATGCAACTAAATCCTCTTACTGCAATCTAAAATAAACTGAATCACTAAATATTTGCTATTCACGCATACAGACAGCTACCAGACTGAATACTTACCAGCTTGATCCCATGCCCAAACCTTTCCTTAGAAACTTGTAGGAATCAGCAAAGCCTACAACTACTGCATGCAAGTAAAATATTTAGATACTGTAGTCCCTCTGGAGAACTGTATTTCAGATAGGGTAACATACCTACGTGAAACACTGAACTTTCAGCTCCATGTCACTACATAAATGATTCTATGACTAACGCTTCCTTTGGAAACACAGTTTTAATATCTTCCTATATGAAGAATTGTGATAGGGTGAACATTTCTTTGTCTCATCAGCAGCTGTTCCTTAGAACTGTGAAGTCCACATGTAATTATCTGGGATTTTTCATTTATTAAAATCACAGGCTCAACAGCATAAAATTCTCTACCTTCTGTTTCCAGCACTGAGTAAGAAAATGTCAGCTCATAAGGCTGAAGTGCTGCTTTCCAGTGTCAGCTCCTGGGTCAAGCTCTCATACACCAGCTACCTCGATGTAAGTGATACCATTGTCCTGATATTTACTCTGTAACTGGTAATTCAGTCCTGTAACAGGTTTGCAGAGTTACCTGAGTGCCCAGTACAACCTTTAGAAAAGACTTTTGTAAGACTCTTATGCAACCACTGGAACAGTTTTCAAAATAAGTTCTAATGCCTGTATCCTTCGTGCACAATTGCAATCCTGCCTGTGATTATGCGATACATGGTAATCCCCCCCCTGAAATCGACAGGACCTTCCTCACCAAGGTCAGATCCTTCCAATTTCTTCTTTTTAATATGTATAATTTATCTTTTTTGTTTGATCTGCACTGTATTTGCTTTGATATATTATCGCTTAAATGAAATTTGAGACAATTCAACACAGGAGGGTATTCTTTTTTCCGCCTGTAGCAGAACATGTGAGATTACTAAACCCCAACAACTGACTTGACTAATTTTGGTTTAATCAAGTGTCATTAGAGGATATAATTCCCCACTGAAACAAGAGCCCAAAACCAAACAAATCTTTGTTTAATACAATGTGTCCTTTTAAGCAGATTCAGCCTTCTTTCTAAATGAAGTAGATCAAGGAAAAAAATCACAATAATCATCTATTGTGACATGGTTCAGTAAGTCTGTTATTTCACCAAAATACTGTTTCTGCTAATTTCTAGCATAGTTACATATATAAATGTGTTTCAAGGTGTTTTAACCTTCTCCAACATATTCCTTTTCCCACAAGTGAGTAACCTATGTTACATGAGCACTATCTTGGTGCATACTGAAACAGACTGCAGGTGGATTGTGTTTTATTTTCCCCATGAAAGTAGATCCAGTTAGTCAGAAAGACCACTTCTGCATGCAGAGAAAGTCTTGATGTTTGGGGTCTTGACAGGCTGACAGGGCTGATAGGATGATCAAAGGGGTTTGTTAGATTACGGGTAGATTTTGATAAGGTTGGTACTCACCATGAAATTACCTGCTAGGCCTTTGTCAGATGAGCTATCTTTGCAGCTTTGACTTAGAGATGCCTAAAATTTTTGGGCCTAGAAACCCTCTTCCATTCACTGTTCCTGGAACCACAGCGTGCCTACCTCCCAGATGTCATGCAGGAGGAAACAGCTGTACACTTGAAAAACAACCCAAAACTATATCTACTGACACTGGAGCATAAACTAATTGAGCCAAAGGTATTGTCTAATTAAATGTTCAGTTCCTCCTTCCAGACTGAAAATGGTGCAAGGCTTCCTTTGTGTATACTTAAAACAACCACTACTGCAATTTCCTTTAAATCATACTTCTGGTTCCCCCTTCATGCATCAGACTTTAAAGAGCAAACAAAACCCAGCTTTTCCCTTCATTATTATATTTTCTCCCCTTTTTTCAAGACTGTACCAAATAGAAAAAGCCTGCGTTAGGCCAGTCAGGTTTCCTGTTCCCCTGTAACTGTTCCTAACCAACTTCAAAATGCCGGCACATTTGTATGCACAGTGAACTCCACGGCAAACACCTGCTTCTTAAAGGCACTGTACACTCTGCTACCTCCTGTAATTTGCTGCTCGAGTACATTCTTTCGCTTCATTTTCCATACACTCAGAAATCAATGTTCAAAATTCAATTACACCGCAATTTCTTCAGTTCAAGTGATTTTTCTTATCCCACGTTCCTTCTGTATGCAAGAAAAGGAGTATGAATCAGAGCGAGCTTGAAAAACAAGATAATAAGCAGTATCCTGTTAGATGCTCTTCATCTTATAGATAATAATACCAGGTCCATCTGCCTGTATGGGGTTAGATTATGTAGAAAAAAATTCATACTGAGATGAAGAACCTTTAATCCACCATAGGCAAAGGCAGAAGAAACTCTGCCACTTTCAATAGAATTGCATGGATCCACTGGTGGATTAGATACAAACATACACTCAGTATCATCAACTCAAGCTGAGCATGGAGATGGGCGCAGCACACATTTATATAACTTTCAAAGAGAGGTGAATGCAGCAATGAACACTGACTTTTGTTACTTTTGTAACTTTTCAAGTGAATGCTTTACACCTTAGTACAGCAGGCAAAATCTGTCTCGTTTGAATTCTCTTCAAGGTAAGACACTCGGTAGGATTAAATAATACTGAAGAAAAAATCACTTACCCTTCTCAGTTTGACATTTTTGGGGGACATTTTTTGTTTATGAAAAGTTCTGGGTTAATATTCTTGGAGGGAGGGTTCTATAAGAACAGCATGAGTTTGTCACACACAGCAACAGAAATATTTCTGTATGCTGCCCTATTGCAAAGCTTCAACCCTGATCTTTCTAAAACTCATGAACAAACCCCAAAATTAGAATAAATAAATAAAACTCAAGAAAATTGAAAATGTCATGATCTCAGATAGAGATTAAGCAACAGCAAAAAGAAAATACATCTATAACAAAAAACTAGGTTTGATTCATATTCAGCCAACCAGTGGAATTGGTTTAATTCCCTCCCAATCAAACCTTCCTCTCAACGAAGTATGTCAAGTTGGAATCAAGCTTTCCTGCAGGACTTCTGCCTACTTCTAGAGCTTCTCCATGCTACAGGAAAAATTTCCAGCTTTCACAAAAACAAAAACACTGCAAAGAAAGATTTACAACAATAGTACTGAGGACCTTCTTTCTTTTTGACATTTTACAGATTCCTCTTCCCAAACATCTTCACTTCACCCAACCCTCTCCAATTTCTGTACAGAAACACACAATATCAAAAATAAACCTACTATTTTTTCTGATCATCTGTTGTGACTTTTGTTTTCCTGTTCACAAAATAGCAGACATCATAAACACACATGGTTTGCACTGCAGTTTGTCTTTAAACAAAGATTTCAGGAGACAGTTCATGAAACCTTTTTCTGTAGAAGATTTTTTTTTCACGAAAGTAGGAAAAAAGAAACAACAGAATAAAGATTCAGTCATGAAAGCAACAAACATAGCTTTCATGCTCTAAACAGTCAGACTCAAAATCTAAATACTGATGAAAGGCCAAGGATGACTAAGAAAAAGATTTTACTTCTATTAAAAAGGTAGAAATTTTGTATATTTATTTTATACTTAATAACTTAATAATATCTATCACCTTCATACAAGATCTAACATTTCGTATTTCCAGTAATTTTTCCTTCATTAATTGAGCCTGCTCACAGAAAATTTCAGTTCAGCTTGGCTCCTGTTGAAGTCAGTGCCACAACACACCAAAAATACCTTCTGTCTTCATTGGAATTGAAATCAGGTACACCATTTCAAGTACTATCAAATCAAGGAAAGACCTTGGTAGCTCACTATTGCTTTCACAGAAAGAAAAAGAAACATTACTACTAAACAGCTACCTGAGAAAGAGAATTGGCTTTTTCAGGAACTGCCCTGAGACACTGAAAACACAGAAGAAGAAACCACATGGCCAAGAATATTTTCTTAGTAAATCTCATCCACCCCAACCTGAAGCATCGAGAGAGCTCCAGAATACTCCCCATTTTTGGAGAAAGAACTTCAATCAGAGGTGATTGTAAAGGCACTATGATTTGTCACAGAAATGCATTTGTTAAGAAGAACAAAAGACTACTCAAAATAATCCAGAATAAATGCAGTAGCTTTGAAGGATACCAGAAGCTTTTGTTTCCAAGTATGATTCCCACAGCTTTAGAGTTTGCTGTGTTCTAGATGAAGAACACACACACTGAAAAGAGAACTGTTCAGCCAACTTATATGTTGTACACAAAAAGAAAAGATGTATGGGCACAGGTTTTGGAACATGTAGGTCCTGTTAAGGCACTTTTGGAGCGTAAAAAATAATAGAGGGAAGAATATGGATGAAAAATCTGACATCACTTCAAAACAGAAGAAAAATAAAGCCCTTAAGTTTATACATATATAAACTTAAGGGCTTTATTCCATCGTGAAAATATTATTAAAGAACACCATTAAGCCCAGTTCCTCCTTCCCTACCCAAAGCAGCCAATGCAAATTAAACCTAAAAAGCAGAGGGCAAGTCAGGATATTCACACACCTCAATAAAAGGTTCCACTACAGGAAATAAAAGGTCTTGTGGATTTCTTCCCTTCTTTCACAAAGCAAATGGCAACATAAGAAAAGTTTTTTGCAAGAATAACCATTCTGTCCATTTGCATCTCTCCTTCATTTCACCAGGAAGTTTTTCTCTGGATCACCACTACTGAATTTAAGCTACTTCTCTCCCATGATCCCTTCTGAGGTGTCCTAATTTCCTCTGGAGATCCAGGCACAGCTGCCAGGATTATTCACTGCATGGTCCCCTCCGAGGCACCCTGATCCATATCACTCACCCCTTACAGTCATGCTATGACAATCAGAATTAGGAGAGTCTGGCACTCAGCTTTCTTTTGTTCTGGCATGTTAAATAAACAAACCAACCTCGGAGACAAAAGATTGCCTGACAGCCTGAAGCAGACTTGAAAGAACCCCTGTGGGGGAGGTCTGGGCTCTGTGTGACACAGTGTGGATGTGTCAGGCTGCAAGGGGCTCCTTGCACTCACTCACACTGCCTACAGCCACAGAAAACCATGGGGAACGAGGATCTGACTGTTCCTCAGGGGGAGCAAATACTGAAAAAGTATTGGCAGTTGTGGCCTTCTAGTCCCGCTTGGTTCTGACATGTGACAGCCGTGGTGAGATTACAGCACTTTATAAACGACAGCCACCTCCCACACCAGAGCAAACACCAGCAGCACGGAATGAGAGCAGAGGCAGGGCCTGGTGCAGCATTCCTCTGTATCTGGTGTTGGCCAGACAAACAAAGCAAAACTCATTTCAAAACAGCGAGTTTTGAAGACAGTTTGGGACACCCCCAACAGAGAGATGTGGAGAATCTGCTTCCATGCTTTGTGTCGCACCAGTGTTGTAAGATTTTCTCTTTTCACAGGGGGTTTCAAACCCATTTGCTTCAACTCCCAAGTCAGTGCTGAACTCACTCCTCATCAGTCTCCTGTGTATTCCTGCTCATTTTTATAATTCTGAATTGCTAGTTCCACCAGTTTCCTGGGGTATTCACAAACAGCATAAACAGAAAATTTACTTTCCCTTATGGTTCCCAGTGCAGTCTCTTACCAAGACAAGTCTTGCTCTGGTATTCTAAGGGGGGAAAAGAGCAAAACCCCACTACACTCCTTCCAGTTACCATGCATCTACCAAAGAGGAAAGAAGTTTGTCACAACTTTTTTACGCTGTGTCACTGTGAATCTGAATAGAAGTGATGAACCAAAACGAGAACTGTAATTTTTTTCTGCAATAAAATTAACTAGATGTTCAGTATTTAATACACAGATGGGTATCACTATAGATAGAAAATATTTTCCACAACATTACGAATAAATGAGAAGTGAAATATATAGTGTGTGAAAAACAAGAACCAGGTCCAGTGGTTTTTATCTGGATGATCTTTCATCTGTCTCAATTCTACAAGACGACCAAGTGCCTTTAGTTCTGCAAAGTGTTAAAGCATGTGCTTGCATACATTGGTAGCCATGTCAAATTTTACCACTAATTACATAGGGAAACTGCCATTTTCTGCCTTATGAATGCTTTTCATGGAATTGAGATACAGAAGATCCTTCCTTTCCTTTACTAAAAGGCATTCTGCCTCTCACACAGACAGAACTTACTCCTCAGTGCATTCAGTTCTCACTTTTCTGAGAACACAGGGAAGGCATTAAAGTGCTGAGCCATTTATTGTCAAACTGGCTCACCCAAGCACAAACAGATTTTACCCATATACCCAAAACTTCAAGAATTACAGGAAGATAAATTGTCTTCTTCCCTACTCTATGGAGAGCCAGTTGTAACCCTGCAGAGTTTAAAATATTGACAACTAAATAAGTACATGGCCCATACAAATTAGATCCCCTTTTCTTTCACATTAGTAACCACCCATTACTATAACTACTTTATTATTTATTTTAAATGTAAGCAGGAGCAGTTTGATTTCAGTGAATATAAAGGATTCCTCTTACTAAACATAACTAAACAAATATACCCGATGGGAGCGAGAGTTTGCCATTTGTATGCACTTCCCTCACACCAAGACAAAATTCAAGAAAATCATGAGGGGCAAGAAGAAACAAAGGCTTCTTAAAAAGGAATCTTTACAGACCTCTGAGACTGTTAACAACCAAACTTTAATGTAACATCCCTGGCACATTCAGCCCAATAGCGATTTCCATGCAAAATGATCAAAAACGTCTACGTGGGTATATTACATTTTGGGTGTTACTTCCAATAAAGATGAGTTGTACTATCAATTCGACTAACGTTCTGAGGTGGCTTTTTTCTGACTCTGGAAACGTACTGCTAGAATTGCCATTCACAAAATTACTCTTCCCTTTAAAGAAATCAATATTTTTGTGGTCACAAGCCAAGGAGAGCAGATAAAGCACATTTCCCACTTGGCAAAACAGGCAGATTCCCCTCTTCATGCTGCAGCAAAAGCAAAGGAGCAGAGCTCTCATTTTGCAATGTTTCTATTGGTTTTCCACTTCTGAATAATAGCATGGGTTGACCTCAGGCATGTCCTTTTGACCTCAGTGCCTGCAGTGTTCAACCATCCACAAGTCGGGATGCAACGGAAGAAATGGGAACAAAAGTTCAATCAATAGTAAAATGACAACTTTCATTTTAAACTCTGCAATTAAATTGGAAAGCAGCAAGCACAAGATCTGATCAAAAAAGCTTTATCTAAAATGTGCACTTGAAAATGCAGTCTGCAATATTCTACCCAGGTACTGAAATGTGATTATTCACTTGTACAACTTCTCAGTTGTGATAAAAGTGAAGCTGATATAGCAGATCTATCATCACAAAATTAAATCCCCTTTAGGAAATTAAATTAAAAAAAAAAATAAGACTGGCAAGTAATCTCTCATCTTTCTACCAAAAATATGGATACTAGTAAAGATGCAACATGATCAACACATCATTTTACAGCATGAAGTGACATAAAACTTTAGCTCTTAAAGACATACCCTTTCTGAAGCACCTTTTCAATTCAATCTCTTCAAAATTGCCCTCATATCTTGTGATAATTTTTACCAGTTTTCTTTCTCAAGGGAGAGGATTACAATTCTGCCATTGAATTTTTGTCCAGAATTTTCATTAACTAAAATGAACAACATATCAACACATCAACAACGTAAAGAGATGATCTTTAACTACACTAAATACTCTAATAACATGAAATGCTCTATCCAAGTTACATAAATCCAAAACTTTTAAATAAGAAAGCAGCCTCACACAGCTTGCATTTGTCCTGGTCATATTATGAAATTACTGCTCAATGAAAACAGAAAAACATACACCTCTCACAATATTATTGCTTAAACCTCAGCTTGACCAAGGCATAACTTCATTTAGAAGTTAATGGATTTCCTTCTTGTTGTCATGCTGGTTTCATTAATTTAGTTAAGCACACCTAGGGAAAATAAAATGTCTCAGTGTTCATTTATTTCATGGTTATTCCGTGGGGTATTCAAAATTGCTGGCCTCATCTGTAAAGACACTGGTGAAATTAGTACTCTATTTCAAATATGTGACAGTAGTTTTTGCACAGCAGTAAATAGCAATGTTCATGAGCCTTTTTATTCCTTTTATTCCCTTTAAACTAGAATTGTGCACTATTTTTGCCCGTTTTTAGAGGACTGAAAGACTGCAAAATTTCACATGCACCATCTGGTGCTCAGTGTGCAATCAGATGACCATTTTACACCCATAATAGAAATTTAAGAAACACCAGCACCTTTCTGACATGGAAGGACTATGGACCATCAATAATTTACTTCTTTGTTAACAACTTTTTTGTTGCTTTTGCCAACAAACAGTCCTCAGATATATTGTGTCTACAACATTAAATAAGAAGATAAGTACTTATTTACACTTGGAACTTGATGATATTATCTATTTAGATTTCCTGATGCTGTGTAAAATATGTGCACATAACAGAAAACTGTTGCTTTATAAAGAAAATAAATTAAAGGTTGAAACAAGACTTAGATAGTGCTCTTTTAATTAATTCATTTTTTATTAACTATTCTTTTTAAATCAATATTCTGAATATCTAGAAGAATCTGCCTTGAAAGGATTTATTAATCAATACCAAAGAGGGCAGAGGAAAGTTGTTATTAAATATGCTTGAATTTTAATACTGCAGTTTAGCAACTACTGTAGGTAGTAAACTACCATAGGTGGAAAGCAACTGCAACCCACTATTAAAAAGACTTTTAAGATTTCTGAAGTAGTGTGACTAGAAAATTAAGAAAAGTTCTCACAAAAAATGCTTTCCTTTCCTAGTAAAATGTAGAAGAATAAAGTAGCAGAAATCACTTTCATAAAGAATACATTCCATATTCACACAGCCAATGACTACCAATTTGACTTTTAATGCCAACTCTCAATTAAGATAATGAACACAATGTAAGTTCTTTCTATTCATAGGATTCTATTTCCTGCTAACAAGTGCATTCATTAAGCATTTTCACTGGGAAAAAAAAAATAGAACCCTATCATTCCCAGATTGACTCCTTGGTGTTCCTAGAGCCAAAAGAGCTTGATCCAAAAGTGCACCACACATTTTCTGTATACACTATGTTTTGATGACATGCAGTCTGGAACTGTTCTGCTCCACTGGGGAGTGAAAAAAAAAAAAAAAAAACCAGAATCAAAACAAAATCAAAACAAACAAAAATAAGGAGTCAAAACACCAGACTAATCCCCAGAAAGCTTTCTAAGAAATGGTACATTTGCCTTCTTCTATAGATCACACTGAATTATATTGTCAATTATTTCATAAGTATCTTACCAACATGTATCATATTCTGATGAAGCCCCTTGTTTTTTACATATCCAGTCTTTTAACACAGTTCCTAATATCAGTCACTCTCTATTTCAGGTTAGCTTTTTTTTTTTTTTTCTGGGGCAAGGGTTTGTGTTTTTAAACCATCATTTTGCTAAATTCTCAATAAATCATCACATAAGTGGTATGGTGGCCAGAATACCACTATTAAATAGTACCACCTAATAAAATAACATTACAGAACAAACACTTCTCCCAGGAAGACCTTGTGTGCCTTTCCTGTTCATCACTTTTTTTTTTATATTGCTGTTGGCCCATCACACATGTCAATCTAAACAGAACATAAAAATGTGCTCAGAGAGGAATTTCAAGGAATACTTCAAAAGTGCCATGACCAGATGCTTAAGACTAATTAGAGAGCTTCTTCACTGGAGAAGTAGCTAATTTTTTTTTTTTTTTTTTTTTTTTTTGAGATCTTTATTCCCACCAAAGAGATATAAACATAAAATACAGAGCTTCATAATATCTTCAGCTTCTTCAGGGAAAAAAATACAACAAATATTTGCCTTAAATACTGTTTTCAAGGGGGGAAAAAAAAAATAAAGGGTTGTTAGATTCCTGATCCATACACAATACAGGATGAGCACTCTTTCTGAAACAGCTGGTCACAAATAGGTTTGAATGCATTATTTTCTAAGGGTCCGGAGAGGTTTTCCTTAACCTCGAATAGCAAGTTTGTGCAGTAAGTCACACCACTGTTTAGGAGGACAATTACCCCAATTCTTAACAGAGCCAAAATATGTAATGCCTACAACCCATCAGTCAGGTATCATGTCAAAAGATCACTGACATAACTTATGACACCAACAAATAAGCTACAAATACGTAGAAGGTAATACTGTACCATAAAAATGCCTAAGTTACTGTTCAGTCTGTGTGAAGAGAAGACAAAGCATCAGTCCTGGAAAAGTGATTATTTTTCTGTTGGCAGCTGATTCTTACCATATTTGTAACAAAAGTCTGCTAAAACCTAATTTTTAACTGGAAACTTGAACCTCCTTTTAAGAGGAAAAGCTGTCCCCGTCTGAGGCCATATGCATTGATTAGACAAACTGTATCAGAATCTGATGAACAGCTTCTTCCATCCCAAAACTGCTTGGACTAACAACTGCCATCACTTTATTATCTCAAAACACGTACACTCCAAAATAAGAAAACATGAAAATTCAGATTATGAGACATCTGATGGCCTTTCGTGATTATCAAACTATTATCAGCCTGCTGTAAATCTCAGTGCTGGAGAGCCAGCTTCCACATTTTCACAGAGCAGTGCTCTAACCTTAAACCATGAACACATAAAAGGAGAACAGCAAGGCAGTGCTGTTAACAGTACTAAAAAAAA
>VZRN01000427.1:560889-575256 GCA_013397935.1 Dasyornis broadbenti
CCGGCCACCGCTGCCCGTCCCGGCGGCCTCGGTCTCCGCGGCAGCACTGACCCCTGCGGGCCGCGCCGGCTCCGGTCCCGGCAGGCGCCAGGTCGGGGAGTGGGATTTGTCTCTGAGCATGACGGAGAAGCGCTTCAGGAGACACCATGAGTGAAGGCTCCAACACAGGCTGAATTTTTGAAAGTGCCCTTAATCGGAAGCGTATTCTCCGTCATTCTCCGTCAAGCTGGTAAATACTGAGCTTGCTACGAGTATATTCAACTTACGAACCAACAGCCCTGCTGTATTATAAATAAATAAATAATTAAACAAATAATTTTAAAATCTAAACCAAAACCCAACCAACAAAGACAAGGGGGAACACAAGTGAACCTCCAACTGCCTTTGCAGTTGTTGTCTATAGTTTCTGAAGCACACACCAATCCACCCCTCCACTTTCATTGCTGCACATACCTATATTCCATGATTTTTCCCTCTCAGGCAAAAAGTTAAGTCGTGATCCCATAGGTGCCTGTGCATTTATTTAAGTTAGCATGCATGAGTCGTCCTATTGAAGAACATGCAAAGTTTGCATGTGTAAATCTGAGAATACGCAGAAGTGTTTTTCTTATGATCAATAACCTGTTCATGTTATATAAGAGAGGGGCACAAGGAGATTGTGTTGACAAACCTTATCGTGTATGTAGGTAAGTCTGCTTTTAAATACCTGCCCTAAATAAAACCCTGCTACTTACAAGAAATGTCACTCTCATTGTCATGTTTAAACTTGGATTTGAGGGTGTTGGGATCTCTATATCCATCGTATAGCTGCAAAAATAATATTCTGTGAGCACAGTGAGGATCAGGGCAAAATCCATGATATACATATTTTTAAAAATAAAGACTTTTGAAAAACTTATTAAAGACTTACAAAGAATAGTAAAAGATTTAAAAATTGAGTTCCTAACCGTGTTTTGTGGGCAATAGATACCCAACAAGAATGCCATACAGAAAGGTCAGGAAATTTAGAAAATTTACTCATAGCTTTCTAAACACATTTTTCAAACAATTTTTGAGCCCCTCTGACAGCAGACAATTTTCTAGAGAACAGATGGTTCCTTTTCCCCTCTCTTTAGTCTATTTAGATTCATATATCATGCACATTGTGACATAAATTACCCTCTAAGTCCGTTAAAGTCATTATAGATGTGTAAATCACTGGTTAATCAAGTGAAAGGAGGGCTCACTGAACTCAAAACCTGCTTCGAAATCTTTAATTATAATTTTTAAGTGTTTATATAGCTACAATCACAGTAGCAGTTTAAATCAATGCTGCTCCAGGTTCCATGTAGCTTACAAGCTGTCCACAAGAACTGTTTCATGTCTGCTCTTTTTGAAGATCCATTTTGTGCTGCTGATGCTCATTAGCTGATTGGTCTAAGGGGAAAATACAAAATATGCACTCATGCTGAGCTGGTGCCAGTGTTTAGAGCACAGAGAAGTTAACTTATGAACTTGTCTCCTAGCCAGATACCGCCGACACCTAAGCACTTGATAAAGCAGCAGTACTAGAACCTGCTTCCCGAGGTGAAAACATGGAAGGTGATTCTGAACCTAAGTAGTGAGAAAATCAGCTGGGAGAGCAGAGGAAGAGGGGATGGAATAGAAGGGACCTGTACTATGAACCAGCATAAGCCCTAAGAATCTCAGGAAATCAAAACAACTAGGGGGCAAAAATGTAGGGCCCAATCTTTCCTTGGAGCTCCTTGTTACAGAAGACCAGCCCTGCCTCAATAATTCAAGTATCAAGACCTGCTCACAACTCTTGAGATAGTGAGATAGTCATCTGTTTTCTAAATCCATTAGGAAACTGAGCTCCTTTTTACCTCTCTCTACAAGAGAAAACACAGGTCAAGCACCACAGAGAAAAACTTGTTGACGTAAGTTCTCATCACACAAACACTTATGGACATGTTTAACTCAGGCATGTAAGTACAGGATCAGGGCATAAAGGCATTTTTGTCTATTGCCTGTTTGATGAGGTACCCAGCAGAACTCACTGCAGCCTCTGTGTTCCAGTACACCCTCATTAAAATGTTCAGTTTTAGCTGTAATCCAGTATTTTCAATGAAGTTGTGTAAACAAAACATGGCACCACAAGGACTGCTATTCGTGAAACGTCCTATATCCATATTCTAACATATCAGCAATTAGACTGCCCAAAGGACACAGGGTGGTATATCTGGTTTCTACCTCACTGTTACATAGTTTTGCTCACAAACACTTGCTGTCAGGAAGTTACCAATGTAGCAAGAGTCACAATGACTTGTCTTAGCTGTTATCGTTTACATATCACTATTATCCATCGATATGTAGGGATGCAATTCCTGCATCTTATCGATGTGAGCTTCCAGGGAATGAGGGAAAAGTTTAAGGGAGGCACAAAGCAAGCTCTTCATCTCTCTTTGCATGTAAAGACAAGTCTCCTGGACTCAGTTCCCTGCTCAAACAATGAGCAGACAAAAGCACTGAGGTCTAATGCGAGAAGATTAAAATGAAAACAGAAACAGCACATCCTCTCTGGGCTATGTGTACAACCCTGAATGCATCTTCCATTAGAGGAAAATTTCTTACTGAGAATGCTAGTCAATAGTTATTGTCTCGTAGGTTCTTTGCAGGAAAAATTAGGTACAGCTCCTTCAGCAGCACGGCACTGCTCTGGTTAGGCGCTGCCCACCTGTCCATACAAAATTATCCTCAGGGATTCTCCAGGACTTCAATATGCTGTTAAGAACTGTACTTATTTGTTGGTTTTCCAAACAAAAAGAGGAGCAAAGCAGGCAGTGGAAAAAGAATAATTTCCACATAGCATTTTACAGCATTCAGGGGCAAAAGTTTGAGTGTGTTAAAACAGTACATGAATTGACATTTCTCATTTCACTAATGAAGGCTTTACTTAAAACACATTCAGGGCAGCTGTCTGCTGTCAACCACTGATTTGTCTGGATTCTGTGTTAGTGCTACACATTAGACAGGTATCCACTGCACCATTAGAATCTATAGTCAAAAACATTGCAAAAATAAATTTATTCAGATACTCAGCAGTTTTGTATTTCCTTCAAAAATGTTGACATTATGCTCTACACAATACATTGAGAGTGCTTAAAGTAAGACATGTTACTCAAGAGTATTTAATTACAAGAAATATTACAGTAAGGTCAAAGTTCAGATCTACAACACAATGATAACATAAAAAACCCCCACACAAACCAAACAAAAAAAAAACCTAAACCAAAGCAAACAAACGAACAACAAAAAAAAAACAAAACCAAAACCAAACAAACAAAAAAAAACCCCAAAAAACTCTAAAAGGCCTTTAAGAGTAAACTTGAACAGCTGATTAAATTTATTAGTCATTCTATAGCAGTAAATACCTTGAGGTCCTCTGAACTGCCATGGGACTACGTGACAATCCATTCTTGATTTTCTTCATACATTTAACAAGACCCGAAAAGATTGCCACACTGCAAACACACACTTAACAATCAAGGAAATAATAAGCATCTCTCACTTGCTCACTTTTTAACAAGAAAACATGACATTAAATATACTTCCTAAACCCAAAACAAAGTATAAAATAAAGCTTTAAAGATATTTATTGTGAACTATAGAGCTAAAATTAGAAACTGAAAAATCTGTATACTTTTATCAAAGCAAGAAAAAAAAATCTGGTCTTAGCTACTGTTTATTGAACATAATTTTGTGTGTGATGTGGTTTTAGAAAGTGTCTGTCAAGACTTTGACAAGTTACCCCTATGCAAAGAAGAACCAGATGATCCTGTTTTATTTTGCTTATGCTTAGCTTCCTCGGCAGAACTTATTTAAGGTTTACTAGTAAAGGTAATTGGGTGGCAAGATGTAACAATCTAACTTAGCAAGAGGAAACAGAACCAAGCAGTCTCTTCACCACTTCAAGTCATGCTCTCACAATTTAGGCTGTGAAGAGCTCTGGATGTTCGGGAGGTGATTGTGCAGAGCAGACTTTTCCAAAGAATACTACCTAGTGGATAAACTGCCAGTTTTCTCAGTAAAACATAACTGCGTAGATCCATGTTCAAGCACAAGAAGGAGATTTTTGTCTCCAAACTACTGCACTTTTTCCTGTCCCACTAGAATAGCTCCAGAAGTGCATCTTTGGGGTAAGACAATGAACAATGGCAAGCCAAAACCTACATGCTCAGACAGCCATTCCAAGGCACTAGAAATACTCTGACATGCTTGTAAAAAGCAGTTGTTCTGAATACATTTCGTGAAGCATCTGTTATCCCAAAGATAGGCTGGCCATGCTGACTGGCAAATGGCACTCAGGTAACCAGTCTACTGCTTTTTGTGCCCCACATTGCTCAAACACATCAGGAACCACATTTGGCTGCAACTATCACCTCTTCTTTTCCTCTCTGCCACTTTCTGGATGCAAGTTTTGGAGATCCTCAATACTGTTGCACTGAGGTTAATCAGACAGAGGTCTACAAATGCCATGGAAATAAACTCAGGGAAGCAATAAACCTAAGCAATGGACCTACGCAAGGCAAATACAGACTGAGAGGACTCTCCCCAGCCACAACTCCAAGCCAGATCACGGAGTCAACCCTGTTAGGGCAACATCAATGTCAATTAAGAACAACATTTTATATAGGGAGTGTTTCCCACCCATGAAAGATGTATTATATATACAAGCCGTCAGTAGGAAGCTCTGATGGAGAAAATTGCTGACTCTTTTTACGTTTAATAAACTCCCCACTGCAAACCTTAATTTTTAAAAATTATGGTGCAATTTTTTTTTTACAGGCATTAGATCTTTTTTTTTTTTTTGTCTTCTGATGTCTGGATATTTCAGCCACAGTTACAATTGAGACCTTCAATGCCAATCTTACACGTAGTTTCTAATTTAAACCTGTCATTCTCATGTAGCTAATCTCAATTTTTACTATTGTGAGATGTATACTAAAATAATATCAGCTGTAGTATGCACCAACACTTCAAGTTTTGGATAATCTGAAAATCTAGAGATTTTCTAATACAATTTGTGTGAAGAATTGCCCTTTCTGGATAAGCAGTGCTGTTTAGCTGAACCTTGAATGCAGAAAATGCAGTTATTGTCTCGAGACCATCACCTATTTTGAGCTATGATAAGGTGGGATGATGATGGGATGCTGCAGGAATTTGGAAGAAATAAATCTCTTCTTCAGTGACTACACTTATCTATGTTGATTTCAAAGGCAAAGAGATTTAAATAGCTCTCTGAAACTGATTAAGGAAATAACCAGGTTGTCATATATCTTGTAGACTCAGATAATTAAAATGAGGAGACACAGACTAAAGCATGTTGCATGTAGCCTGCTGTGTGTCTTCCTTTCAAATTTCCTTTTGGTAGCAGATGGATGGGAAGGATCCTACACCAGTCTCTGATGCTGAGTGATGCTGAGCCTGCAGAGGGATTGCTCCAGTTCAAAGTCAGTCCAGGCCACTAAACTGCCTAATTTAATTCCTGTTTATCACATTGCTTTCAATATGGAAGATGTTTCTTGCTGAGAACCCTGGAACTCACCCTGATAAAGCATATTTTCTGGAATTAATAAGTCAGGCTGAACAACAGGACAATCTGGAAAGTTCACCCCTTTTCTGGGAGTTTCCAAGCATTGGTTACACCTGACTGGCATGTTTCTGTGTACATATTTTTTTCAGCCTTTGATTCTCTCCTTAAAACATATGGGGAAAAAAAAACGTAAATGAGACCTGCATGGGACAGGAAGGCCCTTAATAAAGCAAGGAAATTATACAACTCGTCTTGCATTTAGAATAAAAATTCCCAGCACCTAGGGTTCTTAAGGGAAATGGATGAGGTAAATGAGAGATTCAGAACATTTTTAAAGTCCTGGTACTGCTGCCTTTCATATTCTCATAGTGTATGTCTGGCACAGCCTTTAACAGTACAAGTATACCTGCTATTCCTCATTTTGTATAACAGTCTAATTTACTGCCACCCCACTTCTGAGTTCAAATTACTTGGCCTTGCTAACATTCAGCTGCCTGAAACAAAAAAAGAAAAAGCTCAATTTCCAGCATATGGGAGGAGAGGGGAGTATACAAGAAAAGTGCAGGAGAAAGAGGAGGAGAAAGAACATCTGTTTGTTGCTGGGATGAAAAGAAGTGAAAACTAAGTGTACCATAGAGAGGTGAAAGCCGGGTAAATAGAAGCAACTATGAGAGGCACATCAGAGAGGAGAGAAATAAAAGGAAAAGTGGAGGGAAAGAGCATATAAGCTGAAAAAGAGAAAGAGGACAAAAGTATTTTTAAAATGCTCTAAGCAGAAGTTGCTTCTGTAGGAGCTGGGCCTGCCAAGCAGGGACAAAAAGAGAGTATCAGACGAGGTCATGAAAACGTAAACAGCTTTGATGGAATTGAAGTGCAAATGCTGCTTGCACAGGTCTTATCCTCCAGTGCAACATTTTGCCTTGAAGGCAGCAGGAATGTGGTCTAAGCACCATGGGTGTTCCTCCCCTTCATCTGCTTCCACAGACCTCCTGTGCTCCTCTCAATCCCAAGCTGCCCTCCTGGCCTGGCTTCCTACCTTGGAGCTCAGTAAAACACGATTTTTAAAGGTGTGCTTTTGGTGCTTCCAGCAGGGAAGTGGTGATGTGTCTCACTGTAACTCCACCTAGCCACATGGGTTAAACAGCAAGGCTCTAAGTTGCTCATGTAATATGGGGTTTGAGTTTTCCAATGTTTGGAGTTTTTTTCTTCCCTGCACCTGAACATACAAAATTAAGCAATTAGCCATGAAGCAAAGTGCATTTCTATACCTGGAAAATAAAAATGGAATTTTGTCAGCCTTGCAGAACAATGTGTCCCACATTAGATGTTGATAAACAATTCTGAATTTTAATGATATGTTAGTTAACTCTGGATGGTATAGTCAGCAGCAAACAGAAATACAACATTAATTTTTGACTGGTCAACTTAGCAGCATTATAGTCTGTACAAACACACGTATATAAATATGCAAGGAGTGGTGTAGAACTTGTACATGCTAAATATTATGTACAAATTGACTAGACTATGGACATTCATTTATTTTCTAGGACACAAAAGTAGGAATGTTACTCAGCTTACACAACACGTAAAATGCAGTACTATTCTAATACATGCACATTCTCAAACCCACCACATTACAGAATAGCACAGATTGCCAAGGACTGATACAGCAGTGCTCCAAGGATATAAGGGCTCTGTACACAGCATCTGTGAAGAGAAGATTAATGAGATTAAACCATTCCTTCTCTATTAATATATCTACAGAATGCTTCTTCTTTACAAACTGATAGTATTCCGTATTCATAACACCAGGTTCACTGATAATTTCCATTGCTGAATGATCACGATGAATTTTTAATTTGCTTGTACGTGTATTTTATATCATGTTCATGCTGTTTTTATAGGGTCTGGATTTCTAGCATCTTAATTCTTTGCCAGAACAGCATACCTGAAATACCATTTTGAATGCTTGCTTATTTATGCTTTGAAGTCTATTAGCCCAACTGATGCTTGTAGCCAAGTTCTACACCATTCCTTGCATATTTATATACGTGTGTTTGTACAGACTATAATGCTGCTAAGTTGACCAGTCAAAAATTAATGTTGTATTTCTGTTTGCTGCTGTCTATACTATCCAGAATTAACTAACATATCATTAAAAAGTAAGTAAAGGTATTTTATTTATATTGCTGTCTCAATAGAGGTTTAAAGAAAACCAAGAAGGCAATATTGACTGTATACCAATTATTATGAATGATACAAATGTTTTGTAAAAGATGTAAGGACTGGCAGAAGGGGAAGACTGAAACAACTTTGACCTTTTCGGGAAAACATTTGGGTCTTTTAAAGTGATTGTTTCATCTATTGCTTTGAAGTTTTCAAAGGAAGTGTACTCAGCTTGGAATCAGCATGAAGTCTCAGGACAAGGATCAAATTTTGGGAAAAAATGTGAAAAGTTCACCCATTTCTTGTTCCTTCCTCTGCGATCTTCTTGTCCTTGGAGCAACCAGGTTTAGAATGCTGTTGAGCAGAACTTGTACCAGGTACAAGCATCCAGGTCTTGGCAGGACACGCAGCAGGGGTGGCCCCTGGAGGAGGAGGAGGATGGATCAGCCCTGCACATGGACCCACAGCAGACCCACTGTGGGGCACAGCCAATCCCTCAGCCAAGATGGTTCTGACTCTTTAAGAACACTTTTAGCAAGGGAGAAATTACCACACAATAGCTGTGAAGATCTGTATCCCACAGGAGGGACCTCAGCTGGAGCAGCAGCAAAGTGTGAGGAGGCAGGAGAAGCATGAAAGAACTGTTATGGACTGATCCCAGCCCCTATTCCTCATATCCTTGCACTTTTGGGGGCAGAAGGAGGTAGAAGTATTGACACTGAAGGAAAGTTGTTAAGCCTGGGAAGAAGCTAGGGAGGCCTTTCAGCTTTTTTCAGCTTTGTTGTCTTTTTTTCTCAACATGATACTCTATTTTTAATTGGCAATTAATTAAATCAATTTGCCCCAAGTCAAGTCTGTTTTGCCCATGACACTAATTGGTAAAAGATGTCCCTGATCTTACCTTGACCTATTAGATTTTCTTTTTATTTTCTGCTCCTGTCCGGTTGAGGAGGGTGAGTGAAAGAGGATGGGTGGGTGTCTGGCACTCAGTCGAGGTTGACTCATCAACGAACTGATGATAATTCAGCTGATGTCAACCAAAACCTTAGGATGATAGTATCACAAGACAAGCTTGGAAAGGGTCTCTAGATGTTCCTAGGTCAAACTCCAGCCTAATTGGTTGTGAGGCCAGACATGGTTTCCTCAGGACATTATTCAGCCCTGTTTTTAAAACCTAAGAGGTTGGAGACTACGCAGCTTTACACCCTCACACAGGTAAATGACAGCCATCAGGGCAGGATATTGTTTGCACTACAAATATGCACAAGAAAGCCACCAAATCACCACCTTAGGCGGTGAGGTTTTGAACATACCAAGGTTCTCCAACAACAGAGCATTCACTTCATGAGCTTCTTTAACACAGGGTATTCCTGATGCCCTTTAGAGAGGACTCATACAAGATTAATAATTTGACCATAATCACAGAGAAAACTCTTTAACACTTTGAGGTCTAATTTGGCCTTATGCAAGTGCATGAGCTTTAAGTTCATGGAGGAAATCTGAGCAACTGAACAATTGCTGGGTTTTGAGATTATTCAGACACCTACAGAACAAGCCTATATCTACACAGCATTTGCAGGATCATCCTGTATATTTCTCCATAGGCAGAGACATGCCTGGTTAAAGAATACTGAAAATCTATTGTTATAATTAAATGATTAACTTTGTCAATCAAAGTTAATCATTTAATTATAACTGGTTATTTGGGATGTCCTCTTTATTGGAGACAACACTTAGAAAAGGTCCTCTATGAAAGCTATTTCCAGGGTGTCCCTCTTGGTTTCAGTTTGCTCAGAATAGCTTGCTTTAATGAAGAATCATTTTAGTTCTCCTCTTCATCATGAGGGACTGCATTGGGACTACTCTCTAGAAGAGAGCTAGCCAGAAGAAATAATCATTGAAGGCATTCTAGTGCCAGAATTTATCCTGTGGAAGCTGGCTCTAAATAAGCCAATAGCCACTCAAACAGGCCCAAGCGTATTGAATTCAGGGTTTAAATTGGTGGCCAGAGAAGGTGATGATCCTTTTTCTGGGGAATTGGCTCATGACATCTAGAGCAGATTGTAATGCCTGCAGCTAATCTTCCATGAGCTCCTGATATCTCATTACTCGGTCTTCTTCATGTACTCAGTATCTCCTTGTTAGGACAGCAGTTATCCACTTTGCAGGGAGGTGTTGTGACACAATGTCATAGACTGAATCAATGAAAGTGTATTTTGCTAATGGTGTCACCTTGGAGAGGGACATCCTGCCACACATTGCTTTCTCTGGACTGGGCACATAAAATTACTTGTAAACAAACATAGTTTCTAAATGAAAAATCTTCATTTCTCAACAGTCTTCTGGTGCTATTCTTTCATCAACAGCCTAGAAAAAGGATCAAAAGATCTTGTTTTACAAATGTTATTTGGAAAAGAGAGTCCCCTTTCACCCCCTGTGTTGTCAATCAGCTGACAGAGATCCTAGGAACAGCAACGTGCCTCTTGCTCTTCCTCCCTCTCCAGCAACTTGTGGGAATAGTTTGAAGGGTGATTAACTGATTGATTTACATGGCACAGTCCTTAAGCCATGGCTCATAAAAACAGTTGTCTACTTCACATGTGGAATTTCCCACTGGACCATTTTCTTCTGACATCCATCATCAGCTACCACTGCCTCCAGAACGACCATCTGCTGTGCACTAATTTGCCTTCAAGTCTCTTTTTCCTTAGATATCCATTATTTCCTATTATAATATTAAATCAAAGGAGATCAATTTCTTATCCTCCATGAGAGGAAACTCTCACATCTGCTTATAACAACAAGCACTGGTAAATATCATTAAGGGAATATAAAAGAGAAAATTTAATATTTCGAAGGACTGTGAAAATGTGAAAATAACTGACTGATCCTCACAAAGAGGGGCAAGTGAGATAGTCAAAGGCCACTAAACCTTTTCTACAGCCAAGAAATCTGAGGTAGACAGTTATTTCACCAGGAGTTACGGTAAATCAATGCAAGAGTACAAATTGCATCTCAAATGCTAATCTCTTATGTGTAAACAAGCTGGTTATTGCATTTTGACATGCTGTTTCTCCTCATCTCCTCCATAAAAAATGCCTATGATTAAAATATTAGTGAAAATGGTAGCTCATGGCTTCTGAAGAGAATATAAGTGTTGTATTAGCAGGCCTAGAATATTATTTTATATATTTATATGTATATAAAGCAATGCTTTAATAAAAAGGCAGATTTCAAATCTCAGGTTATCAAAACCAGAAATTATTAAAACTCAGTATGCTTAAATTAATTCTTAATGTTTGTTATTCCATTCTTTTTAGTTTTAGTTTGGTTTCCATTCAGTGAAAGAAATCCTATGTATGTCATACAATAATGTTCAGATTCCTAAGTTCACAGGCCCACACAGATAGCATCAGTGGGATCTTCCCCTAAGGAAATCATGTTTATAGGTCTGGGATTCAGCCTTGAATTTTCTTCCCTTCAACATGAAAGAAGTGGTAGGGAAATTGTGCATGAACCAATCTGAGTCTGGACACTAAAAATGATAAATTGAATGCTTTAATTTGTCTTCTTGCTCAAAGACAGAATAACTCACATCTTTCTGTGCCTCAGGACCCACATTCTCAGTTCTACCTTTTTGCTTGAGGACTGGGCATTTCTTTTTGTTTGCTCCAGGCAATGACATGGGTTTCATAGGACCATGAGAAGAGTAACACCCTCTGTGTGCACCTTGATGTCAGAAAACCAGCCAGGGGACTGTGGTTCCAGTATAGTCACTTCCAAATGGATCATTTAAAGACAGATTCAGGTAACTACTTTGTATGAAAGTATCAAGAGTGAGACCTTCATATGATGAATCACACAATCGTAATTTATTATTCTGCTACTCTTATCTGCAGAAGAACAGGATGTTTTTCACTCCGTAATGTTTGAGCTGTGCATCTTCAATGAAAATCAAAGTCCTGTTTCTGGGGATGATAATGCCAGTGTGTTTTACTAACCTTTTATTTTTAGATATACCTAAATATGTGTAGATAAAATTAACAAAACCAGAAAGAGTGCAAGCACTTCTAGTTTATTAGATACATTGTGACACCAAAACCCATTATACAAATATTCATGAAGATTCAAGATAATACAATTTCCTGTGAAAAGCTTTTAGATACCTTGAAAGAAATCCAAGGACAACACCAAAGTCACAGATGCAGAAGAAGACGACTGAAAGGTTAGTAAACTATTTTAGTAATTCTGGATGCAGATTTCATGCAAATAACTTTCTGATAGCATTTCTAGCATGTCTAATGAAGTCTTCTGACACTCCATGTCTTACTCACAGTTTTTACACAGTACTCAACTACACCACTATTATAAAAATAGCGCTTTATGCCAGAGAAGGATACAACAAGATACAACCTGTTTTCCTCTATTTCCATGAAAACTGGACTATGTCTTCAAATAAATATACAAGCTGACATTTAATGCCTAGACTTACCACAGGGTTGGGAGGGGGGATGTCACCTCCTTATTTATGCAATAAGACTATTAAGTTTTCTGTGCACGCCCAGCTCAATGAATTTTCTTCAGAGTTTCCTGACATCCTTATAAACAGAACTTGTCAGATAAATTATGCCTTCATCTACTGGTGCTATTTGCTTTGTGCAGATATTTTGCACAAAGGCTTTATTTTGAAGTTGATTAGTGTCGGTCATTGCAGCCAACCACCAAGTTCAAGCCACAGAATCATAGATTTACTCGGATTGAAAAACACCTAAAGATCATTGAGTTCAGCCATTAACCCAGCACTACCATATCCACCACCAAACCTTGCCTTTAAGTGTTGCATCTTTTAAAGCCTTCCATGGATGTGACTCCATCCCTGGACAGCCTGCTCCATTGCTTGGCAATGTTTCTGTGAAGAAATTTTTGTTAATATCCAACCTAAACTTCCCAGGACGCCATTTCCTCTTGTCTCCCTGGTAGAAGGGACCAAACCTCAACTCACAACAACCTCCTTTTGGGTAGTTGTAGTTCTCTTTTAAAAACTTTGGAACCTGATACAGTATTTCCAATCATTTAGGATTTTTTAAACTACCTGGGAGAAGTACCTAGCAAATGGCTTGCAAAAGAGGTAATCTCCACCCTTGGTTATGTACAGAAGGTAGAAGGAGAGGATAGTCCAGTATTAAAGGACAAAGCCTCAGGGAAGCACTAGGGAAAGAAGGATGACCTCTGTCACAGAAGCTGTGAAATGACACATTTGTCACCCTCTGCACTTTCTCTGCAGGAGAAAAACCTACTTACGTCACTATATGAGAAAAAAGCCAACTGATTCAGAAAAGAAACCTCATGTTCAGGGCAGGGTGAGGCCAGAAACAGACAAAAAAGCATACCAGCCCAGAATCCAAAGTAGTACACTTTGGTATGTGGGCCGAGATCTCAGTAAATGGGATAACAGGGCCGAGAAAAAAAAGCAGGAATAAGAGCTAGACCTGAGGTGAGGATCAGGGTAAGAGCAGAGCTCCAGGGGAGGCCAACGTTTCCTGGCCAGAGTTCCCTGTCCTGAAAAATTACAGAAATCTCTGCTCTGCTTGCTGGCTAGGAAGCTGTGCATGGCGTGGATCTGTGTCCCACAAGTTCAGCAGCCTTTGTTAAAGTCAAGCAGATGCTCTTTATGGGAGGCAATCACTCTTAGCCAGCACAGAGCATAGTGGTTGGAGGGGGAATGGGGCTGCACTCACTTTCTGCAGGTTGAATTTCACTCATTTATAAGAGAGAAGTGTCAAGGTAGCAAAGAATAGCAGTCCCAAAGACATCTTTCTGTGGTTTGCCCTGATACCTAAACCTGACAGCCAGTGCAAAAGTTAAGGGGAGAACAAACTGCCTCTATTATCTATGCAAATCTGATATACAGTCTTGTCCAGTGTAAATAAAACCACGAAGCTGTTGCTGATTTTTTCAAGTTTCTCTGAATTGCTAGATTCTGCAGATTAATAAGAAAGATGCATACTGTATGTGCACTTTAAAGCACAGGGAGAAGAGAAAATTGTCTGTGTAATTGTTTCCACAAACCATTGTGGCAAATTCAGTAACCAATAATATATCTGCAGAGATTCTTGAATACTTGTAAGGACTGAATAAAGAACAGTACCAGGGCCAATTAATCTTGTTCCACTCATCCCAGCAGTCCTCCTCATGGGTTCATCACAGGTATTCCTGCCTCGTTATGGATTACAGGGACAGTAGGATGACAAGTTTCTCACTTCCCCTTCAGCACAAGGTGCACTCCACTAGATGGCATTCAAAGCATGAGCCATAAGTTTCACTGCAGTCTTGCCAGGGTTTCCTTGACCTCGTTAGCAATAAGTTAAGGGAAGCCATTATGTGCCCAGAAGACCATGATGTTTTATTCAGTGAATCCTTAAATAATGATACTGATGCCTCAAGGGAATCTTGAAACTGATAAGCACAGAAGTTATCTGGCTAAAGGGCATTTCTCTCTCCCTATGGTGCTGTGAAAAGCAGGAATTGTGGATTACTTCTGAAGTGAAATATTATATAAAATAGCCCAGGAATGTTTCAATGAGATAAATAAAAAAGCGGGGGGGGGGGGGGGGGGGGGGAGGAAA
>VZRN01000427.1:578857-626510 GCA_013397935.1 Dasyornis broadbenti
CCCCCCCATGCCTTGTTCCCATGTGCAGCTGCTGGGAAGGAGGGAGAGGGGTGAGCAGAGAAACAGTGGCTCTGAAGGGTTTATTTTACTTCTCATTTACTCCTCTGACTCTGTTAGTCAATTAAATTACCTTGCAACTTCAAGTTTAGTCCTGTTTTACCCATTGAGTGCGTCTTCTCCTGGTTTTCCTTATCTCAATTCATGAGCCCTGTGTGTGTGTGTGTTAATTTGGGGGTACCTGGCATTTGGCTAGGGTCAAACGACCATAGGCTGTAAAGGAATAGTGAAATGCAGAGTGCATGCTGTCCTGTCCAACCTGGTAGTCAAGCTCCGTATGAATCAGTTCCAGGCCTAACTGCATCAATGCAGGGCTTTGAAAGGCAGCTGCTGTTCTGGGATCCAAGCTAGTGTTCTGCTGAGAGGCCCATGACAACGCATTGGCATCTGACAAATCTCCTGGGTGTCTGAGGTGGAACTGTACAGCACTGGGCAGAGATGTGGACTTGGACACACATATTCTTCTGCTCTCCATCCCTCAGGTTTAACACCTTCTCTGCATTTTTTCACTGTGTCCATCCCAGCTGTGTTCCTAAACTTCCACTTGCTCTTTGTCCTGCTCAGTATCCCTTTTCAGTATCTTAGAACCCAACTTCCCTACTCAGGCTGCTGGTCCCTGTCCCAGCCAAGAAGTTCTGTAAGAAATTCTGAACACCAGGTGTCATGCCTGTCTCTGATTCGTCCAGATGGCTTCAGGCCAACATCATTCTCTCTGCTTAAAAGGAAGCTTTAACTGCAGACCACAGACACATTTTTATGTTTTTTTCATGGCCATGTATGTATACAACATCACCCATCCTCCTTTCCAATGACAAAGGCTCATTGAGAACAGGTGTCTCCCTTGTGAAAATGTGTCACAGTGACCATAGGAAAGAAATTTTTCTGTGGGTCTTCACAAACGGGCTGTTGAAATACAATCTCACAGAGTTTTAAGGTATTGGAATACGTGTTACTATTCTAAAAGAAAATAGGCTTAGGAGAGAAACAGAAACAGTAATCATGGAATCACATAATAAGCACAACTGGAAGGACTTGAGAGATCATCTCATCCTTAGTAATTCTTGCAGCAGTCTAAGACTGCCCCTTTTTCTTATGGCAGTCCCTCTCCCAGTACTTCTATTCCTGTTAGAACATCCTCCTCAATATCTAGCTAAAATCTCTCGTTTGGATTTAAGCTCACTAATTTTTATCATCCCCACTTAGCACAGGTAGCAAAATATTTGGGATTATGGCAACCTTTTACTCAGCTTCAGATTATTATCATGTACCCTATCAGTCCTCCTTGGGCCAAAGAACATGAGACCCTCTGGTCTTTCCCTACTGGTCATATTTAATCATATTAAATTCTCCAGACTGTCTCAAATTACTTACATCTTTCTTAAGGGCAATACCCAAACCTGGGACAGACTCCAGCTGAGCCCTACCAGAGCTGCCTTGAGCAGAGACATTAATGCTCTATTATATCCCAAAAAAAAAAATCCCGTTGTTGCCATGGGCAACAACAAAAAGCAGTAACCAGTGGCTGAGCCCCCTCCCATTAGTGAGAAGAGTATTTGCCATCTGAGCAGAATTGGAAGAGATAAGAAAGGTTGTGGGAAGTGGATATAGTAAACAAAAAGCACCAGCTGAGTCCAGATAGAGGAGCAGCTAAGGCAGGTGAAGGCAATACCACATGCAAATGAAGAACTGGAAAACTGCAAAGTGTCTGAGCAAATAAAAGGTGAATATTTTACAGATTGCTTAGCTTAGAGGAGGTTGCAGTTGTGCACAGATTCTTCTCCAAGTTCCCAGGGCTCCAAGCTGTGTGACCAACAGCTCTGTGCTGCGCATTCACACCTGTGTCCCTAACATCTGTGTTTGGGGACAACTGCACTGGGGACAGCTGCTCCACTGCCTGTATTTGTCACCCATCACTATTCCCACCTCTACACAGCTTGGAATACTGTTTCCCTCACAACAGCACTATTTTTTTGGGTTTTTTTAACTGAAGTTTTTCTTGTAGTCCAGTGATCTTCAATTTCCATTTTGAAGGACTGCTGGCCCAGAACCTTCCCTCATTTTTTGCTAGTGACAATTGCTTACCTTGCCTTTGCTCATTCTGAGTTTCATCCGAATTAGTTTTTTTGTCAAAATAATTTTGATTTCTAAACCCATCTTCCAGTGTACTCTCTGTCCTTTCCATCTTCATTTCAGTGCAAATTAAACAAGCTTCTAGACTGTATGCAGTTCACACATTCTCTTTAGTTTCAGAGTTTGGAACTGCTAGCCTTCAAAACAGGATTTCAGACCAGCTTTCTTACTTGTTGGTTTAGGTCTTGTTTTGTTTCCTCTAGAAGCTAAGGTTGAGAAAGACAGCTTTTCAGCAGCAACATGTAAAGTTTTGCTTCTGCTCAGTTTTTACTATAAATTAAATTTCTAAACAACTTATGATAATTCTAATCCAAATGGTTTGATATTTTAAGTCATATCAAATGGCAGAGCTACTAAATAGGTGCCTGTTCCTCAACCCTTTCAGAATTTGTTACTCACTTGAAATACAATTTCAAATATTTACCACTGAGAAAATAATAAAATCCATATATAAACTGCTTTTCATGCCTCCCTCTAAAAATAAATGCATAGTTAGTAAGAAGTTTATTAAATGTATTAAAATCAAATGGTACAACTATATATACTAGGGTTAAATCAACTCTATGTACTTTGATATCAGGTTTTTTCCCATGCACATTTCTAACACAAAGCAAGTTTGCCCTTTTCTCTATGGACCAGGTGTCCAGCCTCTGGAACACCGACTTTATTCCGCTATCAAAGTGACCAGCTCAATTGCCATTCAAACATCCTATTGTCCCAAATGTCACCTAAAATACTGATTTCCATATCTTATTTGATGGGTACAGTTTCAAAGTCTCCTCTTAAAATTTGCTATAAAATGTAGTTTAAAGGAGAAACAAAGGTCTGCCTTGTAAAGCTGATGATCCTGAGAGAGCCAAGAAATTCTGTGTCCACAGCTACTGTGTTTTGCCTGCATTTGTGACATGTTCAGTACTTTTTAGACCCCAAAAGAATAGCACTGGCCACAGGGAAAAATACCTTCCTAAAACATGTAGGTACCACAGCAACACAGAGCTATCAAATGAAATGAACAAAGATCTGCAGCAGTAATTATTTCACCAATATTAATTAATAGTCTAAATATTCATAACACTAATATATTTGCTGTATTAAATAGCATTATAGATGTTTTAAGGAGCACTTTAAGAAAGAAAGAGCTTGCAGGGCACTATCAAACAGATTGACACAGTAGTCTCTGTTTTTAAAGCTAAACCAAATTATTTGATAACCACATGCAATTGGCTACAAGTGCTTTCCTACTCATTAACTCCTGCTTGATGCAGAGCGTATTCAGCTACAGCCTCTGTCACAGCACACAAACCTTTGAATTTTTGTAACATTGCTAATGGCCAGCTTCTCCAGTCTTATTCCACATGGAGATGACCTGAACTGAAGAGAAAAATACATTCTCTGAAAGATCATATGTGGAGTTTTCATAAGTACCCAAACTAGGTCTCTCACAGACGTCTCCTTCAATAAGACAGAAGATCTACAAGTTTGGCTTTTATGACAGTCATCCTTTTTCACACCTCTATTTATACATCTATTTATAAAAGGAGTTCAGGTCCCAAAAAATGCAGGTGATTTTTTTAATTTTACTGTTAAAGAGCCACTCCTCAGCTGGAAGGAAAGTGAACATAAGGCCAGCACTAAGTTTCTGTACCTCCATTTTTGAATCCCATCTTGCGTGTTCCTAATTAAGTACAGCATTGGAATACATCCCTACACTGTAAAATAAATTGTGGGGTTTGAAGTGGGCGTTAAAAAGGGGATCTTACAAACTTAATACTCTTTTGGAATTTGACAGTGTGGAAACGTGTGGTGTTAAACCCATGCGGCTGTAAGGAATAGCTGATCTTATTACCTGACTTTACTTACCCACACTTTTAGAACAAGAAAAACTCTTTAGTCCTCTCTAGAGCAGGTGGTCAGCTCAGATCCCTACCTTTTCAGAAAATGCTGTATTTAGACACAGGGAAAGTACTCTGACAGACGCAGTATGATGAGTGTATGTATTGCATTGACTGGACATAAAGATTAATGTGGCAAACAGCCTCTGTAATCCACTGCTGACTCACAGAGAGTTACAAGTTCTCAACACCTTTAAAGGCTGGGTCACTCTAAAGGACATCTCCTTTACTATCTCAATCTTGAAAAAATAGAAATAAACTTAGAAAGAGCAGTAGCAAATACTTCCTATTGGGTAGATCCATGCAATGAAAGTTTCAAGTCCACAGGCAAAACCAATTTGCATCATCTCTGCCCAACTTTTTCAGAACACTTCCTTTCTAAAAATATAACACTTGATTTTCTCAAACTGACATTACTTTTCATTTCTCCATTCTCTCGTAAAATTCTGTTGAGTTGCATTACCTTTCACTGGATTTTGAAAATTCAAAGCGATTTTCATTATGGAAGTCTCTTCCTTTATTGTTTTCATTAATAGGCTAACTACATTCAGAAAAATGTACCTTTTTTTGAAAAATCTAATTCAGTTGTTTTCTTACCTTTACTTGCATAGACTAAAGCTCAATTGTTGCCAACAGGTCTATTCTAAGCTACCTTCCTCAATTTGATTAAGAAATTAATTTGAAAGATTGCTGTTTCTGCCTTTGAAGTGCTGTGAGGGACCTTACCATGTCACTTTCTCTATTTTGCCTGAGGTTTGTACTAAAAACCTTTTTAAAATCCATTAACAATCAGATAGTACAGTAAATGCCAGTGTTGTTGTAAGTACAATGTGGTCGTAATAGTACTCTTTTATTCAAAATGAGAGAAAATCAAAAGGATTTTGTAAAAAAAGCTCTTTGGACTGAGTTGCATTCATTTGCATCTGGCTCAGGAAGTGAAGAACAAATTCCCTCTACTGAGCTGCTTCTCCTCTATCTAACATGGAAAGTAGCTGCAAATCCATAAATAAGTGTGATAGGCTGTACTATGGCATTGCTGCAATGTCATTCATTGTAAAAATGCTGCAGGCATCTCCTTTTTACCTGCTCCTTTGTTCCTTATTTTTATTCTAGATAATAAGCAGAAAGGAAATATTCTAATATATTTTTGTCTCCATATGTATGGATTTAGCATGCTCTAAAAACACTAAACCAACAACAGTAGAGAGCTAGATTCCTTTTTCCAAGTAAAAAAGGAGTGGCTCAAGCAAAAATAATTCAAACAACATTAAAAGGATTTGATTCATCTTTTTCCTGCATTTTCCCTTGTTATAAGTGAAAAAGTTTCACAAGGAAAGCAAATTATTAGGGGGATCTCCAGCACTGATCAAGGATGACTCTATTGTCAAATAAATCCCAAAAAGTGTTTGAAAAAGAGTCTAAATACATGGGTGAGCAAATTTGCAGAGAATAGCAAATTTCAGGAGAGTCTCGTCTAAAGATGGGTGACTGGGTAATAAAATATTACATGAAATTCAGTGCTAGTCTCCTGGGAAAGAAGAAATATAATCACAAAATACAATTATAAACACCTAGTGATGAGTGAAGGATAAACTGTAGAATACCGTTATATCCCTGATCTCCTGCATTTTGTACACAGAGGTTTAAAGTATGTAGAGGAAGAACAGAAGATGAAGGACTCAGAAACACTGATGATCAGAAGTGTACAACAGTTTTAACTTTCTACATCAGATTAATCCAAGTAGATTTGGACTCTGTAGTCTGAAAAAGTGGAAGACAAGGCAAGGGAAAGCTGAACAGTAGACAGTTGATTACTTTTTCTCTTAGCTCAAGCATGGGGGCTACATTATGAAGTTATCAGGCAGCAAGCTTAAAACAAGTAAAAGGGACATAACACACAGCTAAGCCAGGGAATTAATTATCCTCCAATATCAAGCAGTCTGAGTGGGAGTGGGATTAGAAAAACCGACAGCTGACAAATTCAGGGGTGGCTATTGAACACATCAGACACAATTCAACCTCTAGTTCAGGAAGTTCCTTAATCACAGGTTGCCAGATACTCCTTACTTCAATACTACGCATTTTCATTAGTATTTTATCCTTTCCTAAGTTGCAGTCTGAGATGGGTTACTAGATGGTCTTTGCTTTGATCCAGTTATGGCTATGACCTTGGATTTTTGTGCAGCATAACCTAAAATCGACTGGGTCTAGGGCTGGAACTGACACAAAACTAGAACCAGCATCAGTGAGATACAAGCGATTTCTGGCACAAGGAGATCCGTGGGAGAAACAAGGAGCCTATCCCCGCATTTCTACGAATTTGTGGACTCAAGCCATCAATGGCACAGCACTGCCAGTTTTAAGGATCACCATTTATTAACATAAAAAGCCAGAAGCTGAATTCCAGTGTGAATGTGACTGAGATTTCCAATTAATTTTGCACAGGCAATGTGCAGACACCAGATGCGAAAGACATGTGGCTGTTACCCAGCCAGGATCAAGCTCCAAGCAGAGTTCCTGTGGTCAGCCCTCATAACCGTTAGCAAATTCCCTGGCTCAACCAAGGCTTTTGTTTTCATATTTTTGCAATGGTAGCAAGCCTGACTCTAATTTAGGATGCTAGCAGTGCCATTCTTAACATTAGGGAATGCGCGCTACCAATTAGGTCAGAAAATAAAAGAAAAAGTGTCAGAGGCAAAGGTTCGAAATAAAATACCACTAGAAAATGGGAAGATAAAAGAGAACTCTTCCCATTAGAAGATTAAAGGAGGAGACTTATTTTTAGGAAGAAATACACGTGTCTTGAGGTTGATCTGACAGACTGCTGCAGAAAAAAGTCACCACACTTCTTACTCGTGTATTTCTTCTCATGCTGCTCGCAGCAGTAATCTCTGGCACATGTTAATCAACAATATTAAAAGGCTACATATGAATCATATAACATTCTAGTCTCCTGAAAACTTCAACTCGTGTGTTTCACAATATGTTTTAATTTTTTAATTAATCTTTTTCTTTTACCAAAAACCTCCATGTTGTAAGCAACATAAGCAGGTAGAGGACCAGAAAGATTAGGAGGTCATGATTAGGGAAATATGACCAAGTAGTACAGAAAGATTATGCAAATAAATATCTTTAATAACAGTTCTTGATGCTAATGGCAGGGTTTTAAAGTAGAATAACTGACTGACTTATATAATCTATCACAATAAGGAGTGATGATAAGGAATTTCATGAAGAAAAGGTGATATGTTGAATATCTGCCAGCTCCTTGCTTTTTTCCTCATGACGCAATCTTTCATACTTTACATGGAATAGTCAGAGGAGCAGCTGTCCAAGTGTACTTTATAGGTTATGCAAACATAGTATTCATTAGACAATAAATTGCTTCAAAAGTCAGTGTGTGTACAATGATTCATATTTCTCCTCAGAAAACACTAATCTATCAACATCCCCAAATACACAGTTGTTGCTATGAAAAGAAAAAGTCAAAAACAGAATGAAATGTTTGATTTCTATCAAAACAGATTGTTCTGTGATTTTGGGATTTTGTGTTTATTTGATTTGGGGTTTCTTTAAGAATTTGTGTAAAAATGAAATCTTAATAGAAAATGAAAACCTTGAATTTCATTCTGTTGACATAAAACTAAATTTTCAAAAGTTGGAATTCTCACAGAACAAAAACTACAGTTTACAATCAGGTTTTGATAAGGTTCCTTCATTTTCATTTGAAAGTTTTCCAGCTTGTTTATCTAAGGGTTAGAGGAATGAAATGCTTCTGCCACTAAAGCCTACCAACAAATTAGTGTTTTCAATTAGTTAAAAATATGCTTAGAAGTCATCCTTCTGGTCACCTCTAGCCTTCAGATTTCCTCAAGCAGTATCCCTTGATATTTATTCTAGGAAATAGTTCTAGGAAATCTGGTTAATTATTAAGATTTTGGATGGTCAGCATTTCCCCTCAGGATATTCTACTGACCTACTGAGCTTTCCTGCCATCTTAACCTCAAATCAGGAAAAACATTTTGCTGGTAGAAAAATTGTTTCAGTGTGACCTAGTTGCTAGTTACAGCAAGATTCATCTAATACAATGCTTCATTTGAAAGCTTTTTTACTGCTGTTACTATTCAATAGCTTCAGGTTATTTTTCCTTCCTTCATGTACACACTTGTGGGATAAGTGAATTCTGGTGTCTTCAAGTGACAAATTGACAAAAGATATTTGAATACACCCTCTTCCTAGTTAGAGTAATTTTTCTCCTTTGTTGAATGCAATGAATTTAAAGATTAATTATTCCATTACAATCATACCCCAGGCTGATGCAGATCACAAGATAGTGTAGCTGCAGACAATCCTTTTATTGAACCTCTAATTTCAGCACAATCCTATTTGCAGCCCTAACACAGAGCACAAATGTCACCTTGATTCATTCTGTGATTGGATACCAACCCCACAGGAGCACAGCCAAGGAGCCATCACACCCTCCCGGGGCAGAGCCACCTTCCTTTAGAAGGGAGACCTCTGACAGTGCCACAGCCTCACACTGCTGCCACCACTGCTCCTCACTGTCCCTGACAGTAATGGGGTAACCTCCCGTTCCACAAACAGTGTCTGCTCACAGCAAAACGTTTTGTTTGACTTGACAGCAGCTTTTCCCAGAGAACAAGGTTGCTTTTGCAAGAGAGGCAATAATTTGCACGCAAACAAAACTGACAGGCTTTTTTTTCTGTTGTTCCTCTCCCAGGAAGCACCAGTTTGTGCCAATAACACAAAAAATTTGAAGGCATCCTCAAAGTGTCAACTTGCAATGAAACCAGTTTTAGTACTTTATGCCAGTTTTATTTTTCCTCAGGAAGAAATCATCCAGTGATGCTATAGGAGCTCACAAATTTACATTACGCTCCATAATACAACATAAAGAGGGCAGGAAGTTTGCCTCAGTATACACAGAGAGAAAATGTGAAAATTTATGGCAGGGTCCAAAATTTAGACATCACTCCCTCTCACTCAAGTAATGGCCAATTACAGCCCTTACAAGACTGAGAAGATATGAAGGACATGGTAAACACCAGCAGGAAGAAATATTCCAATTTCCATACAGTTAGAAAATATGGTATAATACAGAATTTCAGTTTCTCCTGCAGGACTGGCATCCCTCATGAGGTCAATGGGATGGGCCAGTGCATCATCTTTAGCAGTGCTTTGACCTTAGTGGAAATTCATCCACAACTTTTTAAGGAAAAGGGCTCTAGAATGAGACCATCAATCCTGTGCTCAATGTCTACAGTAATGAAAATCCACATCCATTAAATAACAGCTGTGCTTTCTCTCTTTGCCATTCTGTTTTCCATGTAACCTCCTTCTTTACCTTACCTCACTTTAGTTCTTTACTTCTTCCTTTTCTTTACTTCCTTTGGCTAGAAAGCTAACTGGGGAGTATACTGACCCAATTTTACACATAAATATAACATGTAGAGACAGCAAAAAATTTAAATATTCAGCTTTCCCAGCACTTATAATTTAAAACTGCATGTATTTATTCTAAGATGTAATAGTGGAATACTGTATTTTCATGCAGAGTAAGTTATGAAAATGAGCTTTTTATTAACAGTGCAAATGACATTAGGGCGAAATAAAATTATATGAGTAAACTAAGCAAATAAAACTGATTCCATTACAAGAAGTTTCAGAAAAAGTCCTCCTTTTTTCTGATTCCAGCACCAAGATAAAGAGTTACCAATATTATATCATCAGAAAAATTCATTTGCTGATTGCAAGCCTGAGGGAGCTACACTGTTACCTAGCAACTAGTGACAGTAGCCTCTTTTTAATAACTTAACCCCTTGATGAGTGTGAAATGCATAGCTGGTCTGTGGGATTCACAACTTCCTTGCTGTTCTGAGGCTGTTTCTGACCACACAGATTGAAATCCATTTGTTTTGCCATTGCAAGTGGCCTACACTTGGCCTCTGAAGACACAAAATTACTACACATCTCTCTTCATAACCAACAACTCCCGTAAAGATGAATATGTCACATTACATTGTCTCATGTTGCAAATAGCCTCAGCCCAGAGGAGACCTCTGTGCAATTGAGGTTTCTACACAGCCCAGCTTTTTCTGAGAAGTCCAAAGTTCCCAGACAAGGAAACTACATATTTTTTACATTTTTTTCCTGAATTAACCACTGCAAAATTTAAATATGCTGCCCAAGTTGTGCCACTAAAAGTCATCCTTGAAGATCCTGTGTTCATGATACACCTTTCAATTCGTTCTAAAAACACACATCTAGAAGATGTTGCTTGGCATGTATGAGGAATAGCTATGAGTTTCTGATAATGGATAAATGCCTTTATAAAAGGCAAATATTTGGGCAGTCAACACTTCCAGTGAGTCATGAACTCCAGTTAAGCCCTAGAAACTAAAGGGTTTATTATTTGAAATGAATTCTCAAACTGCATCTATTACCTAAATGCCAGGAGACCGTAACAATTCCTCAGCAAGTCTGACTTACTGGATTATTTTCCTAGAGCTGTACTCACAATGGATGGAATTCCTAAGTTCAGTCCTGATGCCAGACATTAAAACCAACCCCTCTCCCAGAGCAACATAAATCTGGAACAAGTCCACTGAATTTAACTGAGCTGTGGTACACATGAAATCAGAGCGAGATCCCAGAGGTCAGTTTTTCACAAAGAACAAGAAAACCCACCATTTTCAAGGTTTACACTTACAGGTTTGTAGTGAGTAAACATAGAAGCACCACTATCTAAACAACATTTTTCTTTCTTGACCTCTGCATCTGATCCAGTGGGAGCTAAAAATGCCACATAAAATCATACAGGGCTTAATGGAGGCAGCAATAAAATTCAAAAGAAACAGGATTAGATTCAGGGCATAAGGGGTATGTGGTGGACAGTGAAAGCAGCTTCTCACATGGCCAAGACTGGCAGACTTTGAAAACTATGTAAAGGTAAGTGGAACTGCATTTTTCCAAGAAATTTCAAATATATTCCTGTGTAAATACAGGCAGGTTAGAGTGCAGGTGGTATTTTCTTTGGAAATCCTCTTGCTACGCAGCAAATACTGCTATGTGTAACACAGCCCTTTTTTAACATCACAGTCCTCATATATTATGGAGTCTCTTAAAATGTCAGAGGAAAAATCTTGAATATACCACATAACTATGGTGGTTGGCCAGGACTTTTTATTTGCTGGCTTTGTGGTCCTTGGAGAAGTCCTTCAGAGAGGTGATTTTTGCTCTGCAATGTGAATACCCACCTAGCTCCAATATTAGAGAGAGCATGTTCAGCAGGAAAAGTTGGAAGTGTCGCAAGAAAGGGGGAACATCTTATTTAAAGAGAATACACAGGTAAAAGAAATTACATTAAATTTAAATGAAAACAAGATAAAGTGTTAGAAAACTGGTTACATAAATCTACTGAAGGGAAAACTGCATGATAAAAATTCCAAAGCTGGACAGTTTATAGAAAAAGGTTCGGAGCTCATTGGTGACAAGAAAAAAATAGAGGTCAGAGAAACTATGCTTGTGTTAATTGGAGTGGAAAATAATTGCTCATGAGGCGATCATCTCTCCCTTTTCACTGGTTTACTAGTTCTCATTCTTTACCTATTCTGACCCATTTTATCTTAAAATGCCCTTTTTCAACAATAATTGTCTCCATTGTCTCAACACTTTCACAAATAGCCAATTTTTGTTTGATAGCTTGACCTTTAATTGTCTTTTCTGACCTTTTTTTTTAATTCCCAGGGTGTATTTATTAATCTTACTTTGATTTGTTGCGAGTGTGCTGACACAGCACTAATTCTGGTTTCAGCTTGTTAGCTGTAAGCAGGAGTTACACCTGAGTCCTCTTAATGTCACCAAGAAAATCTAATTCTCCTGCCTCTGCATCCTGGGTCCTTAAACATCTGGATAATGTAGCAACCTGTGAAGCACATGCATTCCTACAGGCCGAGCTAAAGAAAAATGTGATTAGAAATTAGGTGTCGTGATTTATACATCTGTTTCTTCTAGATCCTACTTGCTTCAGAAGTACGAATGTTTGATTAATGTGGTCTTCCTTTTGAAATCTCAGCTGAAAATACTAAGTCCTGGGTGAACAGATGGTGAATTAAATTGAATGATAAGAGGGAAGAAGCTAAAGCACTTTGAACACGAAATAGGCACAGAATGGAAACGGCATTTTCATTCCTTACAGGGGAAATACACAATATGCCTTGCTGACTGGGGAGCGCCCTCCTTAAAATTCCATTTCTTTATTTGTGGTTGTCAATTTATTTAATTTTTTATCTTTTTAAGCACAGTGCATAACACTGAAAAACATCAAAACACCAGTTTTACCAGAAAAACACTGAAGGCTCCCATTCTTTCTCAGGTGATCCTGCTCATATCAATGCTATAAAGAGGGCATGTTCCCTCTGCAGAACTGCCTGTTCAGTCTGGTAAATTCTCTTCCATCCTGGGAAATACTGGTTTTGTGGCGGTATGTGGCACTGCCCGGGTATCCCATGGATCCCAGAGCACCATAGGTGAAGTAACCAATTGGAAAAGCACAGGGGAGGATATCTCTGTCCCTTTAGTTGAAGAGGAAGGATGATTCCTTCTCAGCATGAAGAATTCTGTAGCAGAGTACAGAGAGAGTTCCTGTAGAGACTCCACCTCTATCTCCACCACTTCAAGGATGCAGCTGAAAACACAGGGCAACTCCTGAAAATGCTCTGCTTCTGCTAAGCTTCTGTTGCTTATGTCACTAACATCTGGAGCTTCTGAGCTTAGTGTAAGACTATGACATTCCTGGTTTACAGCATCCCATATCTCCAGTGCAATATGCTTTACTGAACCTCCAATAAATCCAGCAGCAGATTGTGAGATGTGTGTGCATCTCATCTGTGAAGCCATGCCTGGTTGAGACAGCCTTTCAATATTGTGTTTTCTACAGCCAGTCCACTAGGAGGGACTTTGTTCTATCCTTCTGGCTGCTAACCCTTCTTCTCCAAAACCTACTGCTAAACAAAACCTTTGAATGGGATGTTGAGACAGTTTTATGCTCATAAAAAGCAAGGAGATGTATAGAACATCTTTATAATTCCTCCCTGTATCTTTCTAGCTGGTTCTTAGAAGATTAGAGAAAACTATTAAGCACACACAAATGTGTTCACTTTGTTTCACACATCTGCTTTTTCAAAGTGGAACTTCTGTGGAGGAGTTTCTGAGAATCACATGAAATAAAACAAGAGCACCACAGCACACAGGTTGGTAAACCAACACCCAACAAACTGCTAAACTCCAGAGGTTAACCTGAGAGAAAAAAATAAAAAAGGTGTGGAGTTTATTATAGAGATTGAAATATCTACACCAAATGCTTATAAGATCTGGTTTGATCCAGATATCCATCCCCACAATTCTTGAAGGAAAATATTACACAACCATGATCTTTGCATTACTAACATCATATTGTGGGTCAAAATTTTACTTATGCTTCATCTGTCCATTGTTTCCCTTTGATTTTTTTTACTAGTTTAGAGGGCAGCTGGCCACTAAGTCCTGGCATTTGGTGGGATTGAGGGTATGTGAAAATAGTCCTCTTCACAAAAAAATGGGATGCAAATCCTCATCAGATGTAGCTGCATCTGTATGAGTCATCCATGTACCCAGCCCTGCTCACAGCTTTAATCAGCTTTGGGAGACACAGGTTGGGTGAGCACAACAAAGCAGATTAAGATATCTCAGAGTGTGGTGTCCTGGACGATGTTTTCAGTGGTACTGAGCTTCAGAACTCAAGCAGTTCGCTATGTATTTTTCAAATCTTTCCACATGCAGACATCACCATTGTTACCCCAAAAGAGGCAGGGGAAAGTGCCCTTGCATCAGTTGCAGAAAGAAGAAATTCATTATTAGCTAAAGATGTCTCCTTCTACAACTTCTCTTCTGTGACAATTGGAAGTTCAGAGTTTCTGCAGGTGGGGGAAATAATTTGGAAAGTGAGCAAAGAATGTGTTTGTGTTTATGTGTGTGTGTGTGTGTGTGTGTGTGTGCGCGCTCTCCAGTTCTTTGGATATCAGGAGAACTGAAGGTCAAATCAGAAAATGGGTGAAGATTAAAGGTGAATAAAAACACAGGATTTAAAATATGAACTTACCCTCTATACCAGACGGAAAAGATGTGGAGAGACAGAGTCAACAAAAGGAGCCATTATAAATATTTCTTGTCCATTTCCACTGGTACAACCTACGTGGATGTTCAACACAAGCAGCTGCTTAAGTTATTTTTAAGTATCCTAATGCTTGCTGGAGATGAAGTTACTTACTTTAAGATCATGTTACTGGCCACAGTGGAACATGGTGTCATTCCACTTACTGACAATACATGGCAACAGGGATTTAAAAGTGTTGAAAGTTCCCTAAATCGATCTAAATGTAATTGCTGATTTAGCATGAAGCATATATTTGTTGTATTATTCCTTCTCCTAAAACATTAAATACTATATATAAAACACAAAAATGCATAAATATTATAGCACTTGGTGCTTCACATTTGGTTGACTATAAGAATCACTGAGATGAGAAACGAGCTGGAAAGCTCAATTTCAACTGTAGAATTTAGTTATGACTTAAACAGTACTGCTTAATAATCTTCTTATTGAATGCATAGTGATCCATTTGATAAGAAGGTATTCATAATGCTCCTGCAAGCACTGGGAGATGGCTCAGGGTCTTAAGTATCCTCTCTGAATGTATTTTTCTTGGCAAATAAAGAAAATACTCCAAGCCCTATACACGTTTAAAATTTTCAGACAGAACTCTGTCTGAGTACCTCTACCTCACCTAATGATCGGGACACCTGTTCGCTAAGTGGGGCCAGGTTTCACCTCGTGGGTGGGTATCACCAGAGCCAGGCTCCCTGCAGGGGCTGAGCTGCTTGGCATGCCTGGATCCCAGCACCATCTGTGTGCAGAGTCAGAGGAGAGGGAGAGAAAGTCTTCTTTTCTGTTACAGACTGTTTACTAAAGGAGCTGTGCCAGAAGCAGAAGGTTTGGCTTTGCGACCCTCCAAGGCACAAGGCAATTCAAAACACCTCTCTGTCGTTTGTTGGAGGGATCTTTTTGTTGTTGTTGGTTGGTTGGTTGGTTTAGTTTGGTTTTTTAGTTACTTGATTGGTTTGGGCTTTTTTTGTTGTTTTTCTTTTCCGTTTGTTTGTTTGTTCATCTTAAAGAATTTCTGATGCCATGTGCACGTGAAAATTCCTTTGACACCCATCTCCCTTTCTTTTCTGCCCACCTGCCAAATGGTTTCATCCATGGCCTTTTATCTGCTCTGGCACTTGCCAGACCCTTCATAGCGATGCAACACAGCAACACCAAAAAACGAAACAACCAATCACCCTCCTTTTGCTATGGTAGTTTCTTACAAGTCAGTGAATTAAATCAGTTTATGGAGGTCTAATTAGTGTAGAAGCCAGTGTTAAAGGTGTGGCACTCAACAACAGAACCCATGCTTCTGGTATAGGAAACAGTGACAAAAGTAGGTGGTTTGTGACAAAGCAGTGGTGTTTCTGATGTATTTTTCTTCCAATTTCTGCTTCCAAAATAGGAATATTAATAGAATGAAATATCCATGCATCTAACCACAACAGCATTCTCAGAATAACACTTTGTATATTTCATACTTTTAATGTGAAGAATTGTTTAAATGAACCCTATTTCATAATAGCTGTTATCAGTTTCACCTTCAAAAACAAAATCTATATGCAAAATGGAAGACTCCATACAAACATGCTATTTCAAATCTGATCAATTTAGTATGCCTTTTCATAAATGCTTCCTGTGCTCATTACAATTTTGCAATTAAAACTGAAGGAAAACAGTCATTTTATACTGACATTGCACTGATGATAAGGCCATCTCCACTGTATCCATGTTTAACTCATTCATTATTACATTATTTAATTAGGAAAAAGGAAATGAAGAAAAGTCTCCTTCTCCCTAGGTGATCAGTTAGACTTCCCTATTCTTATTTCTCTCCTCTCCTCATTATTAAGATTAAAATGAAATTACATAGTTTTGTTGCTATTTCCATCTGATAGCAGGGAGCTCTGTCACAACAGAATATTGAGCCAAAATGCATAATTTTGATTGAGAAATAAACCCAGGGCACTGTAGTAACTATTTGATTTAAAACATGCACTTCAAGGAAAATATCTTTACTTATTTATGTACTGATTAATTAATGGTTAGGCAGTAAGAGGACTGAACATTGCAATGAAGAATCTCTGTTATAATGTTATTCTCCTGTCATGATTATTTATGAGGGTGTTTACCTGATCTAATAGAATCACAGAATGGTTTGGGTTGGAAGGTACCCTAAAGAGCATCTGGTTTCAAACCCCTACCATGGAAAGGAACACGTTTCACTAGACCAGGTTGTTCACAGCCCCATCCAACCTGACCTTGGACACTTCTAGGAATGGGGCATCCACACCTTCTCTGTGCCAGGCCCTCACCACCCTCACAAAAAAAGAATTTCTCCCTAATATCCAGCCTAAACCTACATTCTTTCAGTTTGAAGCCATTCCCCCTTGTCCTGTCACTCCATGCTCTTGTAAAAAGCCTCTCTCCATCTTTCTTGTGAGCTCCCCTCAGGTACTGGAATGTCACAATTAGGTTGCCTCAAAGCATTCTCTTTTCCAGGCTGAACAATTCCAAGTCTCTCAGCTTTTCCTCACAGCAGAACTGCTCCATCCCTCTGATCACCTTGGTGCCTCCTCTGCGCTCCATCCAGCAGCTCCATGTCCTTCCTGTGCTGGGATCCCAGAGCTGGAGGCAGCTCTGCAGGTGGGGTCTCACCAGAGCGGGGCAGAGGGGCAGAATCCCCTCCCTCCCCTGCTGCCCACGGGGCTTTGGATGCAGCCCAGGACACACTTGGCTCTCTGGGCTGGCAGTGCCCATGGCTGGCTCATGTCCAGCTCTCACCCACAGCACCCCCAAGCCCTTCTGGGCAGGGCTGCTCTCCATCTGTTCGTCCCCAGCCTGGGCTGGCACTGGGGGTTGCCCTGACCCAGGGGCAGCACCAGCACTTGGCCTTGTTAAACCTCGTGAGATTCCCAGGGGCCGCTTCTTGAGCTTGTCCAGTCCCTCTGGATGGCATCCTGTCCAACAGGAGTATCAACAGCACCACTCAGCTTGGTGTCATCTGAGAACTTGCTGAGGGTACACTCGATCCCTTCGTCTGTGTCATTGATGAAGATATTAAACAGAACAGGTCTGACAGACCTCTGAGGGTCACCCCTTGTCACTGATGTCCATCAGGACTCTGAGCTGTTGACCACAATGCTCGGATGTGACCATTCAACTAATTCCTTATCTATCAAACAGTCCATCCACCAAATCTATCTCTCTCCAATTGAGAAAGGATATTGTGGGGAACTGTGTCAGAGCTTTACATAAATTCAGATTAATAACGTCTGTTATTAATCTGGACCTTCCCTTGTCCACTGATGGAGTCCTTCCACCATAGAAGACCACAAGGCTGGTCAGGCAGGACTTACCCTTGGTGCAGCCGTGCTGAGGGTCTGGAATCACTTCCCTGTGCTCCCTATAAGCCTGAACAGAGCTTCTAGGAGGACCTGCTCCATGATCTTCCCAGATACAGAGGTGAGGCTGACAGGTCAGTGTTCCCAGAGTCCTCCTTTCTACCCTTTTTAAGATGCGTAAGACGTTTTCCCTTTTCCAGCCACCTGGGACATAACCTGACTGTCATGACTTTTCAATATCGTGGAGAGTGACTTGGCAACTATGTAAACCAATTCCCCTGGAACTCTGGGATGAATATTACAGGGTCCCATAGGCTTATGTACATTCAGGTTCCTCAAGTGATCCTGAACGTGGTCTTCTCTTATACTTTGCTCCCCATTCCCAGTCCTACTGTCCATCCGCTCAAGAGGTGTGGGAATAGATGTTGACAGTGAACACTGAGGCAAAAAAGCCTTCTTAGCCTTTTTTTCATCTGTTGCTACCAGTTCATCAGCATTGGTGCGTACACCTTCTTTGACTTGAGGACTGGTGCATAGATCATTTCATTTATAGAATCATAGAATATAGAGTTTGAAGGGACCCACAAGGATCATCAAGTCCAACTCCTGGCCCTGCAAAGGGCAGTCTCAAGAAATCACACCACGGGGCTCAGAGAATTGTCCAAACACTTCTTGAGCTCTGTGAGGCTGGTGCTGTGACAACTTCCTGGGTAGCCTGTTCCAGTGCTCAAACATGCTCTGGGTGAAAAAGCTTTTCCTAATATCCAACCTAAACCTCCCCTGACATAACTTCAGGCCATTTCCTCAGGTCCTGTGACCGGTCACCAGACAAAAGAGATCAGTGTCTGCCCCTCCTCTTCCCCTCAGGGGAAGGTTGCAGACTGCAATGAGGTCTCCCCTCAGTCTCCTCCAGGCTGAACAGACCAAGGGCTTTCAGCCACTCCTGATACGGCTTCCTCTCAAGGCCCTTTACCATTTTCATGGCCCTCCTCTGGACTCCGTCTAATAGTTGAATGTCTTTTTTTAATTGTGATGTCCCAAACTGCCCCCAGGACTCAAGGTGAGGCTGCCCCAGCACAGAGCAGAGCGGGACAATCCCCTCCCTTGCCTGGCTGGTGATGCCCCCCAGGACAGGGATGTGCCTCCTGACTGTTGGGGTACTGCTGGCTCATGTCCAACTTGCCACTGACCAGGACCCACAGGCCCCTTTCCATGGCACTGCTCTCCAGCCTCTCATTCCCCAGTCTGTCCATACATCCAGGCTTGCCGCGTCCCAGGTGCAGAATCCAGCACTTTCCTTTGTTCAGCTCTGGATGACTGGTGATTGCCCAGCTCTCTAAACCATTGGGATCTCGCTGCAGGGCCTCTCTGCCTTTGATGGAGTTAATAGCTCCTCCCAGTTTTATATCATCTGCAAACTGGGTCAGTGCCCCTTCCACTCCTCCATCCAGGTCATTTATGAAGATGTTGAAGAGTGTAGGGCCAAGGATGGAGCCCAGAAGAACCCCTCTAGTGACAGGTCACCAGTGTGATGTCACCCCAGTCACTGTAATACTTGGTGCCCAACCCATGATCCAGTTGTTCATCCACCAGATGATGTGTTTTTCCAGCTGTGGGTTGGACGTTTTGTCCAGAAGGATCCTGTGAGAGACAGGATCAAAAGATTTACTGAAATGCAGAAAACTACATCACCTGTCTTCCCTTGATCCCGTAGGTGGGTTACTTTGTCACAAAAGGAATTAGGTTTGACAAGTAAGACTTTCTCTTCAGAAAGCCATGCTGGCTGCAATGTCCTCTGGGTGTTTTTCACTATCTCTCAGAATAATCTTCTCCATAATTTTACCAGGCACTGAAGTGAGACTGACATGCCTGTAATTTCTAGGGTCCTCCTTCTTGCCTTTCTTGAAAATTGGGGCATTATTTGCCAGCATCCAGGTAACTAAGACCTCTCCAGATTCCCAAGACCATTCAAACATCAAGAGAGGCCTCGCAATGACATCAGCCAGCTCTTTGAGTATCCTCAGATGAATCCCACCAGGCTCCGTAAATTTAGAGGGATTTGTTACATCTTAAACTCACATTCTGTGAAGATTAATGAAAAAGCTGATTGTAAAAGGTAGTTAATAATTAACGAGCCTGATCTCTATCTAATGCATATATAATTAAGAAAGGTGTGATTATTCTTTTCTCATTAGCAATTCAATAATTATCTTGTGCCTAATACATCCATACAGGCTTCAGCATCTAGCATCCACACAAAAAATTGACTTCAAGATATGGTGAGATGTTGCCTGGCAACAGCTCTTTTATTTTATTTTGAATGACATTTTTGGGGCAGAGACTAAGGAAGGAAAGAGCTGGAAAAGAAGTTTGACTCCAGAGGCCTGATCTGATCTAGATTCCTGTGTTTCTGCAGGTCTGTGATTCTGCTCAGTGTGGATGTGGGGCCACATGGGACCACGTCTCATGGCTCTGTCGGCGTCTTGCACATGGCTCCTCTTTCCCTTTGTGTCTGACTCAAGCTGTGTAGCTCCGTTTTCAGCCCAGACAAACCAGCCTCATCAAGAGACACAAATAAACTGAGTTTATTTTGATGTTGGTCACATGAGGAAGTTCTGTGATGTCTGGCTCCAGAGAGGAGTGCTTTCTCTTTGGAATATGTGCCAGGATAGTCACACTGGAAAAAGAAAGGATCTTCATGCGGACCTGGATTTAGTTTCATTTCTGTAGATTGCACAGTAGTGCTCCTACTCAGTTCTCCCCAGGGCTGCTAAAATTTTCAGGTCTGATCACATGGAGTGTGAGTCTTGGGACTATAAACAGCAAATAAACATTCAAAGCGTCCTTTCTGTGAAACCTGGAAACCTGTATCCCCATAACCCTCAGTTTAGGGTGGGCAGGGTAGTTCAGTCACTTTTTAAAATTTTCTGAGTGCTTTGTTCTGACTCAGTCATAAAGTATCTTAAAGTATTCTGAATTTAAATAAAAGAAAAATAGGTCAAAGGAAAAGGTGAGAAGTTTGGAAAAACAAGATATACCATCAAAGCAATACACTGAGAAGGCAAGATGTGAGCTGAAAGGCACACTAATACGCCAACAGTACAACCTGGAAAACTGAAAAAGAAAGCTAAAAAAGAAAGAACAAAAAGTAAAACCCAAAACAAAACCCACAACAACAACACAAAAACCACCAGAGAACTTAAAATCAGATCTTTCACTTTTCTATCATATTTCTGGATTATCTACAAATCCAATGTGTGTTTCTGTTTCTGCAATAGCTGTAGTAGCTTAAAAAAAATTATTTGGCTGACCATAAAACTTTCATTGGGAAAAGTAAGTAAAATCTTGCAAAATCCCTGGATATTTTAATAGCAATAGATCAAGGCTATGAGGTCCTGACTCTGCTCCTTAAGATGCTTATAGTCCTTATAAGGACTATAATTTTCCTACACGGTGCTGCTATTCTTTTCCATCTATTCCTTCCTGGTAGAAAAGTAGTGAAATCACTTGTTTCTTAAGTTGCTTGAACCATTATCCAACAGTTTTCTCCACATCCCATTGAGTTCATATATTGAAACTGAGTGATTTTGGGAGAATGTTGCTAACCTTTGAGCTTTTGACTGGGATTGTTCTTGTCAAAAAACCCAGTCTCTCTTACTCTTTATGGTTTAGTTTTGGATTTAAAGCAAATGCATCACACATGTAAAGTGCTGAAGACAGAAATGCCCAGTGTGTTAACTTCCATATTAAAAAAGTTCCTTCGTGACATTGTGGATTCTTTCGATATCCCAGAAAATAAATTCTTGGGGAGAAAATACAATGGATTCTCTTTTTCATACTATTCTTTCAATAGATGCTGGATGCTACATGGGAAGATCCGGATTCATTTTGCTGGTTCAGTTTTGAGGCAAAATGAAAACTGTGGAGATAAAAGCAAAAGGATCAACATCAAAACTAAGAGAACAGCCTCATTAAGAACTAGATCTTCTAGATCTGCTTTTAAACTTACCCTTTTTATCTGTTTTTCTGCTTTTGCCTTCACTTAGAACATTATAGGTGATAACAGCAATGGGAAATACTAGAAAAACACTAGCTGCATGCAACTGACAGCCTTCTGATACCATTATCACTTGGTCCTTCTCTAAAACTGGGTAAAATCTCATCTACACCCGTATTGCCATCATTTAATTGAAAGGAAAGGATGAGCATATATGCTTCCCAGCATCAGAAAGCAATTTACTGTCTGTGCTTATAAAATGGGGATTCATGCAAATGCAATAATAATCACTAATTTATTTAAATTACAGCTTTCTAAACAACTTCCCTATTACTGGCAGAGTTTATGGGTTTTCAGTCTGATGTTAGAACTAAATAATAAAAAATGTGATTTGCTTTACTGTGCAAAATAATGTTTCAAGTCTAAATTTTAGCACTGACCCTCAGAGTGACTGCAAACTCTCCTATCATGGCGTTACGTGGAAACTGCACTAGTACATATTCAGCTATGAATAGAAATACTGTTACACAAAGGATTTAGGACAGTAACCTGTCAACCCAGCCTGAAATTCTTTCTCTCTCTTAGAGCACCTCATTCATTGCTAATTTTTGAGAGTAGCCTTTCAGCCAGTGGTATACGAATATACCAGTAATTTAATTTAGAACATGTTTCACTAGTTTGCTTTGCAAATTGTCAAAGGCAACAGCAGTAAAGCTTTTCTAAAGGCTGTGGATATAACAGCGGTTTCCTACTTTGTCTACTATGACTGTCCCTCTGTCACGAATGAAATTCAATTGATTTGACATGATTTGTTCTAGATAAATCCATGCAGGCTCTGTCTTACTACTTTATTATCTGAATACTTTGAAACAGTCACATATAATTTTTTCCTGTATGTTCCCAAGAATCAGTATTGAGTGGGATTGCTCTGCAACTCTTCATGTTGTCCTTTCCACAAGGCTGTTTTAAAGAAAAATAACACAGTGGCCTTTTTTCTGCTCTTCCTTTTTTCTTTGAAGAGATCTTGAAAATAATTGTTAGGGTTTGCAGAGTGCTGACTTGAATACACACAACTTGTTTGGTATTCTTTCAGTCTCTTTCTCCCATTTTCTTGCCAGTTCTTTGACTCCTAGATAAAGCTATGTTTTGTTCAGGCAACAATCATAAATAAACTCGAATTGCCTTTCTGTGAAGAAAGAAGTAAAAGAGAGAGATGAATGCTCCAGCCTTCTCTGTTCTTTATTTCATTTCCCATTAGATAAATTGCTGAATTGTAAATTTCTTTGTAGGCTCCCTGCATGAGTTTACTTTTCACATTTTTTCAGCTACTGTAAGACACTCTGACTAATTTTGCGCCTTAGTTATTTTTTAAATTTACAGTTATATGCTCAGGTTAATTCTTTAAATTCATGTGCCACTTCGTTGTAGGTTTTAATAACAGTGAAATTCAGGCACATCATCTTTCCAGAAAGAATTCAGCTTAAGCTGAACTCAATCCTTGCCATTTCTGCCTTTAAGAAAATACCTAAGCAGAGGATGTTCCCATGAGCAGTTGTAACACTAAGGCTGCAGTTGGGCTGTTTTACCCAGAACTCAAATACTGCCTGGCCCTCAGTACTTGTGTCACCTCTTTGCAAATACTCTGGCAAATGGAACCAGCAAATGGGGAGAGGCTGATGGGCAGCAATCTTCTTCATCCACACGGCTTTTTGTAGATATAAGGTGTGTTTTCTCCCTATTAACAATGGGGAAATACACTCCTAGTGAAATTTTATACAAGGATAAAATGAAGAGGTAAGCTAGACATGTGAATTCCAGTGAGAAATGGTGTCCCTCAAACTACATCAGTCACGTACCATGCTCATTTTCATCTTTCTTTCTGCAGTAGCTGGCATTAAACATCTAGCAGTCTCCATGAGTATCCCTTGACTGTCACCTCAGATAAAATAGCAGTGTTTTCCAATCTCCTGTATCTTGGCAGAATCGAGCACATGTTTAAGAACTGACATCAAAAAATTAGTTCCTATTTCAGCTGAAAACCACTGGAATCAATTAATGACTTGGACTGAAGAAACGGGTATTTGGATGTGATCACTGGTGATTTGAGCTATGAAAACAATAAATGTATTCCAACAAGTCTTTTGCTACTTGTACAGTGAAAAAATAAGCACCCTGAGCCCTGCTCTGTTATTTTCAAGGGAGGAAAAAAATGCTCTAGGAAAACTGATCATTGAAAAGCTGACTGAAACCAAGTGGTTTGATTGTTAATACTAAGTACCATTTGCAGATAGCAGTACTTGTGTTAACTTTGTCAACCACTTTGTTACATAGTTAAGTAAAATGAAAACGAATTTGAACTTTTGCTTCCATTTAATTGCCCAGTTCACTTATTGAAAAATATATTAAAGTACAATAGTATATGTAAGTATAACCTGATTCTGAGGGGTTTGTGATATATTTTCCTCAAGTATCAAAGAACTTGAGAATCTCAAGTATAAACGATATTTAAATTTTTAAGCCTTGGCACATAAATATAATAATACCAAGAAGTGATTTGTATATATCCCACAAATCACTTATTTCTATACATTTTAGCTTGAAAGATCTTAATACGTTTTACAGATTTTTGAAAATATTAGTTGATCAGATTGCCCAGTTGCAGCGTTTTTTTTTTTAATTTTTGTAAGACAAATATTAGAAAGACAAATTATATTTCTTTCTCAAATTTGTAAACCTGTTTTGTGATACTGTTAAAAATGTGAATTTAGAGGTATTAAATATTATGATATGGAGCGCAAATGGAAAAATAAGCTAGAATGCTATTGGTAAATTCCTTAGTCATGAATTTCCCAAGCATTAAAAACAGCAAGAATTTTCACCCATCAAAATATAAATCTCTAAATAACTGACCTTATGGTTTTGCTTCTCATTATATTTCCAGGAACAAAATTACTTCTATCAGCTTTAATTTTTTTTTGCTATAAGAAGTTGACCCTGGATATTAGAAAGCAATTCTTTGCTCTGAGAGTGGTGAGGCCCTGGCACAGGCTGTCCAGAGAAGCTGTGGCTGCTCCATCTCTGGAGGTATTTAGGGCCAGGTTGGGCAGGGCTCAGAGCAGCCTGGTCTAGTGGAAGGGGTCCCTGCCCATGGAAGTGGATGGGCTTTGGTGTCGCTTCCAACCCAAGCTCTTCTGTGATTCTATGAGTCCATGAATGCAGGCAGCATTGCATGTTTCTGATTGTGTTTCCAGGGCCTATTGGGACACTTGCATGCTTTCACACTTTCCTCTGCACTCATTTACCTAGCCAATCCTATCAGATCATCTTTGAAAAGGGCATCAGTTTTTACTAACATTTTTGTCATTATAATCAATGGCAAATTGGAAGTCTTTACAAGTTTAAACTATCTTACTAGCTTTAAAGAGATGCAGATTAGAATGTTATGATTTTGTTCTTTCCATCCACAGCAACCATTTTCCTGAACTATTACATTTCCTACCAAGAAAACAATTACAACACCAAAGAAAAGACTTAATAACTTATGGCATCCAGCTCAACCCACCAAAACCCAGAGTTCCCAACTTACATCAGTGATGAAAAAATGAACCACGTCTTTCCACCTTAAGGGACCTTCCCACAACTCAAAAACATCTTCAGGTCTGCCAAAAACTTTATAAATATTACAGTATGAGATGCATTCATTATACATACATTTGATTAACTCCTGGTTTGTGTTTTAGCTTTCCCAAGAGACTGGTAATAAGAGTGGCATGCATTTAAGCTCTCCTTTTTCTAAACCTGCCTTCATTCCCTACCACTTTACATTGGTTTAGGGCTCCTATTAGCACACCAGGTGTCACAACTGACAAGAAAATATACTCTATTCTGATAATTTACTTATGCTACTGCACAGCCATCATATAAACCTGTTGCTCTGGACCCTGACTTGTAACCTCTCGGGGCCTCTCGGGTCAAGACTGTTTAAAAAGGTCCTGCTGTCATCTGCCCATTGTTTGTCAGTGGCACAAATACCCAACAGCTGCATCTTCCCATAGTATATGGGAGTGATTATGGTTCCTTTAAAATTTTATACTTTGAGCAATGGTGTTTTAAGGTCTGGCTGTTGAGAAACTGAGCTGTCTGCTAAGCAGGGAGAAATGGACTGTCTCATCAGACATCCCAAGTTAGATTTTCATTGCTTGTCAGTCTGGTCCTGCAGTTTTTTTATTCACAGCAATGGTTAGTAATGAAAAGATTTCTAGAGTATTTGGAGCCATTTATTTCCCTTCTATCTTCAATTTTCTATTTAATTAAAATTTCTTTTATAAATTTTTCTCAAAACATACTTTCTCTTTTCAATAACTAAGACAAAACCAAGTACATGCAAATAAAACTTTCATAGCTCTTAGCAATGGCAATATAATTTCTCATTCCTTAATCATAAAACATATTTAAAAACTTCATTTACTGATCACATCAATCAATGTCTTTTATGTAGAAAATTGCTTAGATTTTCATATCTTATTTTAAAGCTAGGATTGACTTATCATGCAGGAAATAAAAATAGGCTACACTTTTGTCACAATCCAACCAAAATTTAAACATCCATGCTTCCTTTACCTAGAAATGTTAAGGCAAAATGTCCTGTGTCATTGCTGAGACTGATGAAAGAGCTAACCACACTGAAAGGATCTAATTCTGTAGCACTCCAACCCTGCAAAATCTGGCAGCATGGCAACATTGCAGTGAGAAGAGTCTTGCTGAGCAGCTGAACACTGCATTCTGTGTGATCAGGGGCTGTGCTGGACTGGAGCTGATGCACAGTTCTGCTGATTTGCTGAACTCTGTGGAAGCAGAGAAGCAGAATCATCAGCCTGTGATGAAACTTTTAATCTCCCTGTAATTCAGAAAGCTATCCCAGCAGGCTTTGAATGCATCAAAATATGCACTTGGAGCAGACCTTTTAAGATGAAGCCTATTTTATCTGAAGACTGTATGTTTTCTGATTATAAGTACAGAGAGCTGTTTCAGAGATGCCAAATCTTTCTATAGTTAAATAGTTTCCTTTAAGCTTGATTTTTTATGAATAATATTTTTGGATCAGATAGGTGCTACAAAAGCATTACGGATTCCTTTGCACTCACAGTGAAGAAAAATATTTTCCCTTGAGGGAACTGAAAAGCTTTAAAAAACTTAAATTCCGTCACACTAAGTTTAAAGGGAGTGGAATGATATCTTGTAACCAGCTCTTCATACTATCACTATGTTCTAAGGCAAAAAAATAGTACTGAAGCTCCTCTGCATAGGAATTAAAACTTTTTTGGATGTGTTTGATCTCTTAGTGACTGACTGACTAGTGTTTAAGAATTTACTGTCCCTACCTGGAGTGGAACACACTTAACTGGGTATTCATTTCTCAAGGATAAATATCCCAGATTTAAACCTGGCTCCTTAGCCCAGAGGGTTTGCTATTTTAATGCTGTCATGATCTCAGCAGTATTTGTATAGACAGCAACTAGAAATATAAATGCTTTTAGGTATCACAGTTTGGAATTTCTGCTGAGTGCTAACACCCCAGAAGAACTGTAATCCCCTTTGCCCCTGTCTGCTAAGTAATTCTGTTTCGGAAATAAATGTCATCATTATCATAAGCTAAATGAGATTTAAAATGTGAAGCTACTTACTTTGTTCCTCCTTCCTATCTTCAGAATGGCTTAGAAGTCAAAGGATGATAACAGTGTCAGGTGAATAACAAGAAAGATTTTTGTCCTCTGAAGAATATTAACATATAGAACTATGCTTAAAAAGCGGACAACCTTACTGAGACTATATTACATCAACTATTGAACAGCCATTCATTTTGCAAGACTGTGACTGGTTTATATTGCATATAGTCTCGTTTCTGCCTCATTTAGAATAATCACATGCATGTTGTAGAAGAGTTTTGTTGCCAAATGAAAAATTGTTTGCACCTGGTAGGCTAACACAATGCTTATTCTTCAAAAACCATTGGCCTGTGGAACCACAGAATGCTCATTCTGTAGGAAGGAGAACAGGAAAGGAATCAGCCCAGTTGTGCCAAATTTTGCCAGTTCACTGGGCGGTCAGGTGTGACTTTGGGGTTTGTGACTGTCAGGGACCACCAGAGAGACCTCCAAGACAGACGAACAAGAGCAGAGTGGAGGAAACACATGTTAATGATTTCAGGGAAATTATTATCATAAGTATTTTTATTCCTTAAAAATCAATGGATATGTATGTAAAGTATAGTATATAAACAGGAGCTTTTTGTAATCAGGATGCACAATTTTCAGAGGAGATACGCCCTCATGCACACACCCAAATAAAGAATGCTTGCTTCATAGTGCTACATTGGTGTTAAGGAGTTTTCTTTTTACCAGTTTTTGGTAACAGTTTCACCACATGGTTGTCACTCACACACAACTCAATAAACCAAAGTACATCCTTAGTACGGCATTTCCAGGTAGAATCACATTGCAAAATAAGGACTACTAGTCAGTAGGAGTAGATGGGTCTGTAGGAATATAAAGAGAGCTTCAGAAAGCGGGTAGTGAAATTTATATCAATTTATAGGCTGAAGGCATCCCCCCATTTTTTTCTTCTGTAAACCTAGTACTGTAGTCAGGACAGTTTTATTGATTCCTTAGTTAAAGGAATATGTACGGGCTGCAATTTTCAGAGACACAGAGACATGGCAGGTACATAATGTCCAGTGCTTCACACATAACTGTTCCAAATATTGAGCCTACCAAGAATTTTTGTTGTTATTAGAGTGATATCCATGAGCCATACTAATTACAGAAAAGTTGAAAAACATTGGTGTCTGTCTATTCTTATTTCAGTTTTTAAACTGGTGTTTTCACAGCAGAAAATATGTTTTTCTTCCTTAGCAGATTCAGGTACAAGCAAAACAAACAATTGGAAACAAACAGTTGTGATGTGTGACCTACATTCTCTCTGTAATTTTTGGCATTTAAAACCATTTCTTGACTTCTGCCCTAGAAAAGTAAGTACTACAACTTTCGGAAATTATGTGATATAATTATACATTATAAACCCAGTTATTTTTACTTTTGGACAAGCAACTTTTTTTTTTTTTGAGATCTATGGCAATAGTTAGTGAACTGTTTCAAACTGCAGTAAACTGATAGCAGAATTAATGTATACTAGTAGAACAAAAAGAAAGAATACTAACTATAACAGTGTCTTACATTAAAGAAATTTGTTTTGTTACATGGCAGTATACCATGATACTGTCAACTGTGAGAATTCAAAACCAAAAAGCCAGCCCACCCAAAACATAACACAGACTTTAATGAACATTAAAACAACAACAGCAACAAATTATTTCCTTTTCCACCTTCCAAACTACACTTCAATTCAAGGAAATTGTTCCTATGAGAATGAAATCTAAAAGGGAAAAAATGGTACATCAAACTAGCTTCTAAAAGAAATAACATAAAAAACAGTAGTGAATTATTCCAACACACAAGAAAACAAGGAAGTATATTATAAGAGTAAAATTATTATATCAGACTTTTAAAAATGCTTTTAAAATCAAAAATATCCATACAAAATAGTAAGCAATGACATATTGCTGCAGTACAGTGCAAAATCATAGCTGAAGTATGTAGGTACAAAACGCAAATATTGAACGGATATTTTCACCATTCCATTTAAAATAAAAAGTATTCTGATATAATGTTTCATATATAAAAAGTTTAATAACAAGCTAGTAGAAACACGTCTTTCAGAAGAAAAAAGGAAGACTAAAGGATATTTAAATGTAAATATTTTTAAATGTTTTAAATTTGTAAGGACTTGAAACCAACAGGGCCTGATAAAGATCACCCTAAAGCAATGATTCTCTATGGAATTTTTGACAGCCACATCTGACCACCTTTTCTCTCACAATACAGTGACAAACCATAAAAAGAAGCTTTCTATTTAATTTTCTCTAGAGGAGAAAAAGCAGAGATTGAGAAATGATTATGAATCATGTCATATATACAGGAAATACTCTTAGTATAATATGCTTAAAGCAGTCTTCAATCTATTATCCAAGCAGCTCACAATACAATATTTAAAAGTCTGGACACTGCTTTGAAATAGCAGCTAAATACAATACATGCCTTTTAGTTGTCCTTTAACATTTCTGTGGCAGTTTTTTTCCTCCCAAAATCTTGTTTTATTGTTGTAATTTCAGGGATTAGAAAGTTGTATTACTACTCAAAGAACTTAAGAAAGAAAAATAGGTAACTTTGCATACTACACATGTTAAACCATAGAATTTTTTAATACAGTATGTTCTGGACATCAAAACCATAAATGCATGAATATCAGGTGGACAAATTCATGGAAGAAAAAATCTGACCCATAGTTAAAAGGCTCAGGAAGTCCTGTAAGTCACAACTGTTTGAATTTGGAATAGCAAATGGGGGGAAATACCCCTATATACCTCCTTCAGCCTCTAAAACTAATGGCTACATTTTTGAAATAAAATTAAAAGTTAAATTTTGCATTAATTTATTTCTTCAGTTATAACCACTCAAATAAGAAGAAAAACATTCTTTTCCAATCTGGCACAGGGAAGATATGATACATAATTCATGCCTTTGGAGCCACTCTTCAAACACTGACTGTTTTAACATACAGGGGTAGAATTTTCACTTTTTAAAGACAGATATCTCTGAAAATGCAGTAAACTCCAAAGTGCACTGCCAAAATATTAATATATATTTAACACTTAATATCATGAGTTTTGTTTGAGTGACTTACGCAGAGCAAAGAAATATCTGGTACAACAGTTACATAAATTAACATTTTGTGCATGATGTATTTACAGCACAGCATGTGACTGTACAAAGCAAAAATGCCTATAGCACTTGGAGTATTTAAAGATGAGAAAGCTGTCAATCAATAATAGCCTGTGGGGAAAAATAATTTTTATCCAAAGCAAAACCACAATGTGGATTTAGAATGAGTGACTAGTAGACAGGACTCCAAAAATAAGAGTCCTGGAGATGAAGATGTGAAAAAACAAGACAAGCAGATAAATACTTGCTTTTAAAGAATGGATTTTGATGGTTTTTTAAGTTAATCACACATCTGTGCATCAGCATAGCTTTGCAGCACTCATAGTAGCAGGATGCTGGTCAAACAGCCAGAAAGGGCTTGTATTTGTGCTGCACATCATACAGATGTAATCTCCATGGCCCTGTGACTTGTACTCTTACTTTGTCCTCCCCAGACTGTTCATGTGTCTTATGATAAATACTCAGCATAAAACAGAAATAAGCTCCAAAGAGATCCAGAACAGAGGATCACAATGACCCCCCTGACCAATCCAGCTATGAGTTTGTACATCCACAGCAATACACTGAAATATGTCTCTAATAGGGATGTTCTTACAAAGAATTGACTCTCTGACCAAAGCTCTGCCAATGTTGCAAGTAAACAACCTCAGGGTTCCTCAGTTGAGGCTCTTCCTTGGCTGTGACCACTCCAGATGTCTATGAAACAGAACGAGATACTGGCCAAAATCCTTTGGGCTATTAATAAATGCCATTTCTGGTTAGAATCAAGTTTCAGAAAAAAAATTTCAAATGTCCTCATGTTACAAATCAAACAGCTTCATTCTTGACCTTATTATTTTTCCATTTGAGAGTCACCTCTCTGACAGATCAACCCAGTTAAAATCTGTGGGTAAAATACTGCTGTAAGCAAGTTATATATTGCATTTTTAACCTTGAAAACAGAGACTTTTTTTTTTTTACCCCAGTGACTCAAGAAGTGCATAAGACTCAAAGGCTTTTTCCTCAAGTTTTTCTTAACTGGTCAGATCTGATTAGAAATTACAAGAATACCTAAGGCTGAATTAGACAAGTGAATGACATTATGACATATAAAGTTTAATTTTTAAATCTCTGAGGTGTATACAAAAAAGTAATACATTGAATATTATTTCTGAAATGTATCTCAACACCCCATCAAAGGAAACAGATCTATGATTTCTGGACTATGGAGCATAGTAACATTCTCCTTGTCACCACCTTGAAGCTCTCTCTGTTGAGGAAAACCTCCAGATGGATATAGCTCAAAAGGCATAAATTATTCCCTTCATTCACTCACTGAATAAAATAATTTCCCTCATAATGCAGCTCTGTTTGTTTCCTATTTTACTTTTCTTTTCTCATGTAGAATAGCTGAGTTCACTTTTATATTTTTGGAAGCTGTAGAATAACAATGGCAAAAGTGAAATACAGTGATTGTGCCAATATGCAGAAACTGATAAACATAAAATAATTAAATGTTCCCTTGGTGTTTTGGTGGGTTTTAAGACGCAGATTTCCTTACTTTTATTTCTTTCTCCTTTTCCTTGTGTTGTGTTTTCCCTGTCCTCAGTCCATCCTTCCTCCTTTTCATTTACCTAACCTGCCTCCTATTGTTTTTCCATTGAAAACAATATTCCAGCTTCTGGTTTTTCTCACCAACTCCACTAAGAGGATATACAAAAAAAGAAAAAAAAAAAATCCCTACACTTCCTTTGGGAAGTGATTCACCACAACGGATGGATTTTCACTAATACTCTGACATGAACAAATAGTGGGGGAAAGTACTTCTGGCTCCAATGAGTGCACTCAGGCTGCCTGCAACAGAAACATGGCTCTGAGGGTGGTTCAACCCCTGGTCCTCTGCTCTGCTGTGAACATGTACGTGCAGAAGGAAGCATTCATTTGGCAGAGCTGTGGCCTTTTTCCTTCCACAGCCCTCCACAGCAGTCCACAGAGATGGCTGGTTGCAGAGAAAGAAGCAGGCTGAAAGACATGGGGACAAGAAGAAAGCACTCAGACTGAGATACTGGTGCTCCCTACCTTGGCTACTTATGCCTCCAGGCTCCTTCAGCCAAGAGACTGATTCTGAGCACTTCATGTTGCAAAGCAGGCGTGTAAAGCAAACAGGTCTGAATACATTCCCTACGACTCTTTCTCAGTGCATTTTCTTTGGAAAGGGGAGATTGGAGAAAAAGACAGAATGGACTGGACTAACTAAACCAGAGGCCTTCATTCCACATTCACTTTTTGGGTTTTTTTCTATTTCTATTTCCTTTATAAGCAAAAGTTGCTCCACTGTACTTGTTTGACACCACAAAGGGGTAAATAAATTCCTTAGATTGAACCAGCACTGCATATTATTTACAAGGTATCCAGGATAAAGATTTTATGGCAAGCAATTCTATGTTCAAGCCTCTGCCTACTGATGCAAAGTCTGACCAGCAAATGTTCCTAGACAATCACTCTCAATGCAGTTGTGATATTGGTTACATTATTTTGAATGCTAGTATTTCATATGCATGCTTACTAGAGAAATCCATCACACTAGGAGGTGTTTAGAAACTGGTAAATGCAAAGGGCATTGCATAAGGAGATGTTTTATTTATGAAGTGTATACAAATGAGGAGCCATTACAAAAGGACTGGATGGCAACCTAGAATAAGCAGGAGGTGTGTACTTGAGGAAGAGCTATCAGGAGATATGCATGTGTCCATGTTGCATGGGCACAGCAGCGAACAACACCCTAGAAAGTGTCACTCTGCTGCCAGTGACTCTCTCAAAACCAATCAAGTCACCTGAGGCGATGCAACACACTGGAAAACAAGATTGATGAAATCTACATGATGATCATGGGGGATTAAAACACCAGACCCCTTTGTTAGAAAAACACAACCTGTTTTTCAGAGGAAATATCACATACCCACCCCCCCCTCACTATTTGCACATTTTGTTGCCTAAATCCTGCTGGTATTTGCGAAGTAAACAGTACTTGATACCACAACTGGGATATGGCAGAAGAACAAATCGCTAAGGTGTGCAGACGCCATGGTCCTCTTGCTTAAGCTTAGCACTGTTTTCTCCCCTGCCTGTGTCCAAAATCCACCCTTTCTTAAAATCTCCAGCCTGAACTCTGCGAGAGTAGTGCTACCTTGATATGTTAAGTTCAGTGTAGCATTTACTGGTTAAAAAGTCCATGAAACAGCTTGTGAACAGCTTGATGATGATCTAATTGCAGCCTAGAAGCTTAAAAGAGATCTGTGACAATGCAACAGCTGTAATTTTTCATAGAATAACAGAATGGTTTGGACTGGAAAGGGACCTTTTAAAGGCCACCTAGTCTAACACCACTGGAATGAGCAGGGACATCTTCAACTAGACAAGATTGCCCAGAATCCCATCCCACCTGACCTCAAATGTTTCAAGGGATAGCGCACCTGTCACCTCTCAGGGCAACCTGTGCTACTCCTTCAATTTTTTTATTCTGTTTCACATTATTTAGGAGCACTGGTTACTGCACAGAAGGACTTAAGGACAGCTATTTAAAGAGAAGAGAGAATACATAGAAACAGGGTTGTTGTACCCTGTCCTTTCCATTCAGCATTAAGGAGAAAAAAAAAATGAAACAAGGGAAATATGATACTCATATTCCCATATGTTTTACCAATTATTTTAAGGCAACAAAAAAGAATTAATTACAAAACATTTTTAGAGGTCAGACAGACAGGCCAAAATTGAAACTACTCAAGTGTGGGAAACAGTCTTATGTTTTCATATTTAAGTTTGATTCTCTTTTATTACTTTAACTCACATTACCATTTCCTTCCTGTACAGAAACACTGCTAGAATTTGTAAGTTACACTTCAAAAATGCAAAAAAAAATTTCTAATGTGTTTATTGCTGAAATACTTACTAAATTAACTTCCAGAAACTAAGGTACAATATTAGCATGTAAGCAGTGGAGAGATTCAGCCAAGTGATTGATTTCAAAAGTGTAAATTTTTATGCCTGGAAACAGAGATACCCGTTTTATAGTGGTCATTTTTTATTAGCTCCACCAGAAATCATGCTGACAGTAAAACTGCACTTGAAATAGAAGTCTGTGTGTTAACTGAGCCTCTGATGTAAAAATACCATTAATATACAGACATGCGTTACTAATCTGTAAAAAGTAGACCGAGTTGATATCATAGAGAGAAAGAAAAAGTTAAATAGAAAAATTATCATAAGGCAAATAAAAAATATATATAATCACATATGCAAGCTTGGAATTAGAAATCATCACAAATACCTGAGCCAATGTCAACAGGGACAATTGATGTCTCATTGCTGTGGTATCCCATTAATTTTAAAGGAAAAAACATGAGGATGGATTCTATTTTGATTCCTTTTTTTCCCCTTTAATCTGCAAGAAGGTACAACACTAGGTCACACAACAGTGTAATGCCCAAGGTTTTGTGATACCATGCAGTGAAATATACCACATTATCCAAATCAGGAGGAGCTAAGGAAGGGTGTGTGCACTGTAGCCCTTGGCAGATGGCAGAAGGATTACTTTCTTCCAACCAGTGGTTCATTTCTGAAACAGATAACATCCCTGTTAGAATGCACACACAGAAACACCTCTGTTATACTCTGAGAATTACTTTTATTTATTTGCTAGATAGTTAGTTTATTGATCTAAAATTACTTTACAAGGTATTAGATGATAAGGTTAAACTTGAATATTTGTGGGTTTTTTACACAATGTATCTAGTCTTCCTTCTTTTCCTCAGACAACACTGTGTGATACAACAGCCCCTCATTAGAAGGAGGCATACTTTTACAGTCTTAAAAACGCAAGTTTACCTATCAAAGTAAACATGAATGGATGGGGATTTGCTTACAGTGAGCTCTCAAAGAAACTATGCCTGCTCCTCCTAGGTAGTGTATTGATCCTGCCCAGGACAGCATTCCATATTTAGGAGCTAGCGACCCACATGAGTTCACCTGAGTAGGTAGAGGGTTGTGCTGAATATACGGAGTGGCTTTCAGGGCTGTTCTGTGCTGCACAAAGTCCCTGGCTGCAGGATAAACTCAGCAGGTTCACCGAACAGAGGAGCCCACAGGCAGCTCCCACACAGTAGCAGAGATTTCACCACCTGCCTAGCCTTGCCTTTACCTACAAGTGCAGTAAAGGGTTCTCATTATATAATCCCTTAGGAACAGTGCTGCTTTCTTGCATGAAACGATGGAATAGACCACAGTACTGAACAGGAGAGCTTCTCTCCAGAGACAGAATCTGCTCTGCACAGTGTGCCATAGGAAAATCCATCCAGGCTCCGTCTCGCGTTGCACAAACTCAGGGTGCCGCACCACTCATGGGACATAAGGTTTTCTTGCTACTTGTATCACTCTTCTTACTCTAATTAAAGCAGTTACCGCATAAAGCCATTTGTTGCCAAAGCCTTTTTTACTGATCCAGAGAAAGCCCTGCACCATCTCTCCCTCACTTCAACACTTATCTTCCACCCCCAGTACAGAACAGGCAGGTGCATGACACGAAGAAACAGGTATGCTTGTACAGCTTTTCCTTTGCACTTGACCTTTCTTAATTCTTGTTTCTATAAGAAAGTTTATAAATGTTTTCCATCTTCAGGAAATGTTTCAAGTTCAGACCTCAGAAGAATTAAATAAATGAATTATTTTGACTCTGCAATGCAAATTTCTAATCCATAATCCATAGGCTGTAATCATGGAAATGCTTGCATAAACCCGTAATCTTACACAGCACTACTTACTCCTCCTATGAAATACATTTAAGTAAATGCTCAAATGTCTCCATGACTGAGGCCAGAATTTCTTGCAACCCCATATATTTGATGGATGAACTAAAGCATATCTGTTCACTTCTCTTTCTTGTCTCTCCCTCCTGACCTATCATAGCAGCTGAGCAGAGCAGATGTCTGTAAACAAGGTAAGTAAGCTGAGAAAATCAGAAAGACATCAGGGAATAACTGAGAGCAAAAAAGAAGATAGAGGAGATAGGAGCAATATATGTGTCTTTAGATGCAGGAACTACTTTAAGACCACAAAACATTTAGTAAAAGCAAATGGTGTAAATATTTACTCTTTAATATCATGCAAACATAAAACTGTGGACACCGAACAACTAGTTATGCATGAATCAACCTGATTTGTAAAAAGTAAGCTTGCAGCTATATATTTTCACAGTCTCAAAATAAGGTCTTCTTTCAGGCCTACTTCTAATTATTTATCATTATCTGTTAATATCTCTTTTTCTTTTTTCTCCATTTCTTTAGTTTAATATTCTTTCTTGAGAACACACAGGAATTTAAACTGCTTTTTGATGAAGTTGCGCATTATGAGACATTTTGAATAATATATGATAATGGATTCATTTCAGAAACTGGCAGGATGTCTAACATGATCATATTAAGCTTGATTGAATATATAAATCATAGATCATATAAATTTGGGGAATTCTGAATGTATAAAACATAATATGTGAGTTCCCAAATTACTAGATGCAGATTTCTTAGTAACTGTTAAATGAGGTTACCAAATTAGATTTTATTTATGTCAGAGTTGAGGGCATAGTTACCTACCCATTCTTCATATATGTAATGGATAATCTATTCTAGTTGTTTATTTAAGTATCCTATAATAGCTACAGAGTTACAGGTAAGACAAAGGGTAAAATTTACTTCCTGCATTATTCTGCCCTTCCTTATTATCTCCATCTAATGTACTGCATTAAAAGTGAAGCATGCCCTTTTTTTCATAGGGTATTTATAGCCCAGCCAGTTAGATTATTTCATGAAATTGCATCGGAATGTGGACAGAATGTGTTCAGGAAACAGTCTCTCTATTAGGATGCAAACTGCTCAGTTAAAGTACTTAAGAATCATGTAGCAGCTGTGACAGTGCCAGAGGTAATTAAACTCAGGTTCTAAAAATAAATTAAAAAGTGTCTGGTGCTGCATGCCATATTTGATTTTCCCTCCAATTGCTCATTATGTAAATTTAGCCTGATAATTTTACTTAGACTGCAATCTTCCTGTTATGTATTCACATCAATAACAAAAACCAAGTCAACCAATTTGTGTTTACCTTCTGCCAAGATTCCCATATTCAGCTGAGCTTCTGACAACTTCAACTTTAGCTCCTGTACTGGTTTTATAATGCTGTTACCAACTAGATAATGTCAAGTGTGATCATAATCAGCCACTCAGGTAGAAGAAGCCGATTTTCTTGCTTATGTTAGCTCTCTGTGTTAACACTCTCTTGGTTTCTATCTGCTTTTTCATATTCAAAATCTTCACTTAATGAACATGCTGTTTACCCTGTAGTTTGAAGTTTGTGGGCAACCTGAACACACAGAGGTACAGGAATATCTGTCAAAGTTTTGGAGATACTTCTCATAGGGCTTTTAAGATACAGTCATAAAGGCTGTATACAGTTTTTCCTTCATTTGTAAATAATAGTCCTAGTATTATGTTAGATCTCAGTTCATTCGGTTTTTTCTCTTTCTGTACTTGCTTAAAAGTTTATATGTTCTCTTCCACACCTCAAAATACACATGCTTCATAAATGTCAGAAGGTGTTTAACTTTACAGATAACTTCAGAAAAATACATTGGATTAAATACTACTCAGACAACTAAAACTAACCAGGAACAGAAATAAAAGATTATGATTACTTAGAAAATTAGACTGTGATGTAAATATTAAACTATGTTTAAGCAAAGTAGTTTGAGCTCTCAAAAAGTTACAAATATTTAAATTCAGCAGTTTGACATTACCACATTCAAGTTTTTCAAATGGACTTGAAGCATGTACTTATTAATTGTGTCCTATTGCACTAGAGAATAAGTATGCAGAAATGTAACTCTTACAATATTCCTTAACAGGGACTCACCAGCATGGAATTCCACTTGGACTACCAAGTTCTGCAAGATTTGTTTCTACTGCTTCCTTAGATTTAACAGAGTTTTCTAATTTTTTTCTTTTTGTTCAACTGCAAAATGGTAAATATGACACTGATTTTAAAAGGCTTCCAAAAGAGCTGCAGAAGAGGAACGACAGAGAAGTAAACGTGAATTCTTCACAGGGCAAGTTAGTGGAAACAACCCAAAAGAATGAAGTTAATAGGAGTGTGGATAAATTATCTGCACTGAGGAAGAATCTGTGTGGGTATTTTATGACTTTACGCTCAAATCCAGAGGCATTTTCAAAGGAATTAGAAATCCTGTGTGTTAGACAGGTTCTGCTGATAGAGTCTACTTCAATTTTAAAGTAATTTTCCCCTGTTTTTGGAAGATTAGACACAGTTGTGGTTCCTCTGTCTCAAAATGCACAGAGCAAAACTCAAAGAGGAACTCAGATGGGTATGGAAGTCTTGGTCCGCCTTCCATATTAGGACTGACTAGCTCAACTGGGACAGTTCATCCAGGAAAAAAATGTGACTGACGGGGCATTTCATATCAGAAAGGATCACTAGAGAAAGCTTTACTATCTCTCTGGACACATGAATTAAGTGGCTTCAAACAAAACTAGCAGTCTACCCATACAGAACAAACAGAACAATGCATTCTTCACAGAGAGCAAAACTAAAACACATCACATTCTCACATTTTTAGTAGATATGATTCACTGAATGATTCCTGATCACTGCAGAGATTTTTATCGTAATTTTATGAACAAGCATTATTTCACAGCATGAGGGAATGAAACAAATGTACAAATCAAATTAACTAATATTACACAGGCAACCTTCAGATTTCTTAATATTTTAGTGCTTTTCTTTGCAAATATTCTTTTTTTAGCTTGTCTATATATTCTGCCTAAGAGCTCTACCACTCCATGGAACTGTACACACTGATCCTGAAATGACTGCAAATTACAGCGTTCTGATAGATATATTTCTGAAGAAACATACATCTCTCTCCAATACTCCTGCAGCATCCCACTGCAGTTTTTATCAGTTTCAGAACTCATTTTCAATTGTGACTTTCATTCTGCATGAGAGCTTCTGTCAGCTGTCCTGGTGCTGGAATTTACAAGCTGATCAGCACTATTTGTGACAGAGCAGTGCCTCAAAAAATCTACACCTGTGAATGTGGAAACACTGTTGCCACTTCGTGGTCTAGACTGATGGGCATGTCAGAACAGATTTTCCTTTCAAGTAACTAATTGAGTAGCTACTCAGAAGTATTTATTTCTGAAACATTACTAAAACTCCTGCAGTTCATCTTCCACAAAAACATGAAACACATGGGAGTAGGACAGTAGATATCTTACTTGAGCTGAAATACACTGGTTTTGGAGTAGAAAAAATCCTATTTTGCTCCTAAAATAAGATTATGATGAATAGTTTTAGTAACATGCCAGGAATTTTTTAAGTAGTCACAGATGTGACCTTTTGTGTGGTCTTTCCCATAATGATGAATTCAGGAATACTGATATGCACAGTCTAACAAAAGATCTTTCTTATTTTTTCTCAGAAAAATTATTAACTCAGCTTGCTTCTACTGCACAAGAACTGTGATTAAAATGTGGTTTATCACATAGGTGCTGGCAATATTTTTGGCCCATGGGTTAATTTAAAACTAAATATTCTTCTCCCAAATTTTTACTAAACTCCTACTATTTCTCAAGGACCAAATCAATTCTAATTATATAGATTCTGCTTCCTAATACACCCCTCTATGGTAAATGTCCCTGGAAATAATGTAATTTTTTAAATGAACTACCGTAAATGAATCTTGTACATGAAGGAACCTTGGACACTACACAAAATCAAGGTTTCAACAACCTTTTAAGGAAGCAACTTGACTCTCTAATTCTCTTGTCTCAAAACTTGCCATTTGTATCAGCGATGTAGTTATATGCATAAGCTTTTAATTTAGGCAGCCTTCAAAGATTTTCCCAGAATACTGTGCGGACAGAGAAATTATGGTTATCTTGAACTTTACTTAAGGAATGCAAATACTGTTGCTATCAGTGAACCATGAAGCAGACTTTCAGAAAGAAAGACTGTAAAGATGGTCATGAGTGTAGCTATTTGATCTCACTGATACTGATGTGGTAGTCTAAATTGAGTTATGTCTCTCCTAGACCTGATAAATTAGGCCTCAGGGTTGGTTTGGTTTTTTCCCAGGGAAACAGTAGTAATATCTCAGATAAAGGTTATATTATATAAGAAAAGACCAATGACATTAACAATCAGAAATGCAAGCATTTCAAATTTCAAAATGTATGCCTTTTACAGAAAATTATCTACGTGTGTTGATTTTGACATAGTTCGCAAAAGTGTATCAGTTGCATTAATTCATTGGATTGTATCATATCTGATAATGTACTGATATAAAACACAAGATTACTGTGCTGTCATTTAAGAACATGAATGCTAGACTGTAAGTCTAAATTGGTCCCTCTGGACTCTACTCATAATCAGCAAACAGAATCAGGTAACTCTAGCAGGCAATTTTTCTTAGATGTCTAAAGTAAGTTAGAATAATTGCCCCATGTGATACATTCAACCCCGCTTCAGAGGGCTAAGATGAATCTTGCACAGGGTGTACAAAACCATGTCCTAACAGTGCTCTGTATTATCTGCCATATTTACTCAAATTTCACAGAAATTAGGGTTTAATAAGGAAATAATTTTTTTATTATGTACTGGAGCATAAGCATACTGATTCAAAGTATAAAGACTTTCACATAAAGTGCCATAATCTGGAGAACACTGACATGTACTGCTCCATTTCCCTCCAATAATTTTTAACTCTTTTCCTCCAAGACAACTGCAAGTGCAGGTACCAGCAGTGTTTTTTCATTTATTCTACATAAAAAGCAATAGAGAAGAAAAGTTTGTTGAGCCCACATGCTGGCACAGTTTCTTACCAGGTAAAGAACTCATTTCTGATCACATGAAAAATTTGAGGAAGAGAACAGACATTTGCTTCTTTTGTAAAAATACATAAAAATTTGTTCAGTAACATTGTTAACTCTATTGGGTCTAGGGCTCATATGAAGTTCATATTATCCTTGCTGTTTGTAGCAGTAAGTTACTCCTATACACAAAAGAATAGAGACAAATTTTAACACAGCTATATTTTTTTTTCACTTTTGGAAATGACCACATCAGCAAAAATCATCCACTTGTATTTTATAAGTTCAGTTTTAGTGGCTTCACTGTAAAGGGTTTACTATTACTGTTTGCTTTGTGCTGGAACATTATCATGCAGATGGCTGCCTGTCTTCTCTTATTAGAGTAGCTTGGGTCACCATATGTGATTCTCCTGTTTATCATGGGCAATGTTTTAGAGGCAATGACTTGATTCTAATTTCTCCAAAGATTCTGTCACTTGTGTCCTGACCTTTGGTAGCTATACAAGACTTTTATCTAAAACTTTTCTCAAGAGCTTCCCTTGCCTATCTGTTAGGTACCAGCTTCTCTACCCTTTTCAGTAATTCAAGAGAAAATTTCTTACTCTGTCTCTTTGCCTAATGACACCTCCAGTTGTAAAGTAAGACCTATTTTAAAACCTTCTAAGGTAAACAGACTTTGGTAAGCAAAGCACACAAACTGAACTCTACCTTTAGGATGTCTCTATCCCTTCTATCTCCCAAGCGAGGCAACAATGCTGTTTAAAGATGCAGACATCTGAATTCTGTGTTAAAAACATCCCTCTTTCAGAAAGCTGAAGATTCAGGGTGTGAGTTCAGGCCTCTTCTGATGTCAGGACTTGAGCATAACTCAAAATTACACATTCTCTGGACTAAACTCAAAGCAATTTTTCATGACTATTGAAGACCCTCATATCTCATTTTTTCCCCTATTTCAATTCCAGCACAGGAAACTTGGACATATTCCATTCAACTATCCCTTTCCTTTATACTGACAGGATAAGGTTAACTAAAAAGAATGTGGCTTTAGGAGCCACTTTTGATTCCTGTCATCCTAAGTTGGGATTTTTTTTTTTCCTGGCATTAGTGATTTTCTTTTTCCCTTTGTTTTTATTTTTTTTTTTTTGAAATGTGAACCTTAACATAAACCAGACTACCCACCACATACTTCATTGCTTCAAATGCTCTGATCTAATTAGCTAATGCATTGATATTTAACTACATCAAAAATAAAATTGTAAAAAAATAACAAACTTTACAGTTCTAATTATACCTTTAGGATTCTGGGATTACAGAATATCCAAGTTTATTACTACTTGTCCTGAAAATCATCTCTTGTTTCTTCCTCTGTCGTATGTTGGAACGCAAGATACAAAGTGTTGTGGGTTCTTGTTTTCCTATTTCTTTCCTTTGGTTGAAATTACCTCCAGTAAGCAACTTACTATTGTTGAACACAAAACTAAGTACATTAATGAGTGATCTTTGAATATTAAACTATTAATTGCTCAAACCAAACACAAAAAAGGGAAGTCATTCTTCTTAAGGGTGAACTTTCTTTGTGACTGGCAATCCATAAATAGAGAAGGCTAGTCCCTCAATAGCAAACATCTGCAAAACTACTATCTAAACTTTTCTCTCTATACTATTACTTACTCAGGGTTCTCCAGATTAGCCTTTGCCCTGAAAGGTAAATGTTTCCAAAATGGCTCCTACAAAATGTTGTTTAAATCCACAACACAGCAAACTTTCAATTGTGAGAAATATTTTCCTTACAGTAATTATATTCTCCAAAGAGTGGAGAATATTATTCTACTTAGTAATAGAGTTAACAATATTGGCATTTTTCATGCCTTTATTTAAAACGTAGTCCTACAGAAAAGTTTTGCACAGTGAGCCATAGAAGTGCCTCCATGACAGCACTTCTGAAAATATCCATCTTACAAGAAACATCTGAAGACATAGGTCAATAGCTAGAGAACTTTTCTTGGTGGGTAAATTCCCCTTAGAACAGGCTATAACTTTTCAGAGTGAATCTTCAGTACAATCATCTTGTTCAATTGTCAAATTACTGAATTAAAGCTGCTGTCACGTTATATTGTCCAGTAGGTTCTGGACTTATTCTGGCATATGTTCTTACGTTTACTGATCGAGGGCAGAAATTGACTTATGGACATGTGACAAACATTAATTGCAATGGAATATTAATCTGATCATTCTCTTAAAAACTAAACTACAAATGGTAATAATCTTTATATGAGTGACTAGCCAGCAAGCTGAAAAGGGAAGAAAGCACATTGTTTCAAATATTACTTTGAGAAACATATTCTAGTCCACAAGTTTTATGCTACCACGGTATACCATTCACCTTTATTCAGTGAATTCCCCATCCAGCACACAGGCAAATCCTGTGTTTACTTCTAGAATAGGCACTCAACAGCAGAAGACACAATGGGAAGGAAAGGAAAGGTCATAGCTAGGGCAGATTCCTACTGACTTCTAATAGCATATGGTTCCTTATGCCACAATTTAGAGTAGTTACAGCCAGGTCCCTTGAGAATCCTAAATAGTTACTGTTTTTCTACCTCTCTTGTATGTCTTTGTCCCCTGTGAGGCAGGTTAGCTTGAGAGTGACTTGCTCTCCCTTCTCACGAAGACAGATGGTGTATTAGCCAAAGTTTCTTTCTTCACTAGTATTTCAGCAGATGTTCAGACACAGGAGCCAGGGAGGAGCTATAGCTGCAAAGGCTCTGCAGCAGCTGCTTGAAGAGTTCTCAGCATACCCATGAGCTGGTGCACACTGCTGGGGCAGATACATTCCCTATCTTTTTCCTGTGGCAACAGTCCTGTACTGCATTCCACACAAAAGTGTAGCTCATAGTCAAATGCATATGTTCAGTTTATTACCTCAAGGAACCAAGAGACTGCAAATCCTAAATGACTGCTGCTGTAATTTCATTTTCCTACAGTCGTTTGGATAAGGTCTCTTCAGGCTGAACAGCCTCAGCTCCCCTCAGCCTTTCATCACAGGAGAGGTGCTCCAGCTCTCTGACCATCTCCATGGCCCTTCTCTGGACTCTCTCCAACAGCTCCATGTCCTTCCTGTGCTGGGACCCCAGAGCTGGAGGCAGCTCTGCAGGTGGGGTGTCACCAGAGCAGGGCAGAGGGGCAGAATCCCCTCCCTCCCCTGCTGCCCACGGAGCTTTGGATGCAGCCCAGGACACAGTTGGCTTTCTGGACTGGGAGCACCCGTGGCTGGCTCACATCCAATTTTTCATCCTCCAGTACCCCCAAGACCTTACTCTCTGCTCTCACTCCATTCATCCTCCAGGCTCTGTTGATAGAAGGGATTTCCCTGACCCAGGTGCAGGACCTTGCACTGGTCTTGTTCAGCTTCATGAGGTTCACATGGGACCACTCCTCAAGCCTGTCAAGGTCTCCTCAAGTGACATCCCTTCTCTCAAAGCACGACAACTGCATCACTCAGCTTGGTGTCATCTGTCAGTTTGCTGAGTGTGCTCACTCCCACTGTCTATGTCATTGATAAAGCTATTAAACAGTATTAATCCTTTGTGGGACACCACTCATTACTGGTTTCCACTTGGACATTGAGCCATTCGCTGTAACACTTTGGATGTGGCCATTCAGGCACTTCCTTCTCCATTCTACAGCCCATGTACCAAACTCAAATCTCTTCAATTGAGACATAAGAATGCTGGGGGGGACTGTACCAAGACTTGCACACAAGCCAAGTTAGGACTGTACCAAGACTTTTACAGAAGCCAGGTTAGATGACATCCATAGCTCTTCTTTTTCCACTGATAACAGTTAATCCATTATAGAAGGCATAATTTCTATGTTAGTCAGGAGGAAATCTGTTTGAAGACAGATTCTCATAAATTGAATTCAAGAAGTGTGGAAGGCTTCACTCTTCTTATGAAGTGGAAGGTTATTGTGTGTACCACAGAGACATTTAAAATTGTCTTTATTTAGGCTGTTCACACAACTGAACATTCTCTGAGTTAACCCAGACTCCTTAGAATACAAAATTATTATGATTCTCATCCTTCAGCTTTTAGGCAATATGCTAGGGAAACTAAAGGTGATGGAATTTACAAAAATATTACTGAGAAGTACTGTCTTTCAAAAAGCTATAATCAGTGTGATACATCATATGACTCTGTAAAAGATACCATTTGGAACAGCTGGCATTACAGAATCACAGAATCGTTGAACGGTTTGGAAAGGACCCTACAAGATCATCCAGTTCCAACTGCCCTGCCATGAGACACGTCCCATTAGACCAGGTGGCTCAAAGTCCCATCCGGTCTGGACCTGGTATTCAACCCTTCCAGGGATGGGGTGGCCCACACCTTCTCTTGGCAACCTGTGCCAGTGCCTCAACACCCTCATAGCAAAGAATTTCTTCTGTATATTTAACTGTGTCAGTTTTTATAATATTGATCAAATTTGTATCAGCTTGCATTTAGCTATTCATTTGCAGGATACAATTTTATGACACTTGAAAGAGGCAATTGCAATTTCAATTGCAATTAAAAATTATGTTCAAAGCCCAGGAAAATTGCATTGCTAAATTAAGCAGCACAAACAATATCAAAACTTAAAATGCACAGACACAGCTATTCATCAGGATGTACCAGCTTTCCTAAATATGTGTTTAACACTCACAAACACTTGTGGTTTTACAAGCCGCTTGTGGCAGGATCTAATATGATCTCTATCCAAGGCAATTCCTTTGATAATGAGGGGCCAGAACTTGTCCAGACAAAAATAAAGAGAGCAGAAAGCTGTAAAACACTGCAGGTCACATCAAGGCAGGAAATGAGGACTAGAAGAGAATTTGAAGAACACCTCACAAAGGATGCTCAAACTGGTAGTAAAAAGGTCTTTATACACATCAAAAGAAAGAACAGTAGTTAAAAACTCATGAGATAGGTTAAAACCAAAAGTCTTAACTGGGGAAGGGAGTGGGAGGGGGTGGCCAAGGAAGGCAAAGCTAGTACAGAGAAGCTCAAAGACTTGTCTGCCCCAGGCTGCAGTTGATGATGCAGGGGATTCATGATCACACACCTACTTCACACTGAGGAGGATAGGATCTATATCAACTTGAAGTAACTACAGGAAATATGAGCCTAAATAAAGAAGTGAAATACAGGCTGCGCAAACATTTCACCTGGAAGTAGAAAGTCATCCAAACTAGGTGACCTTTGTACTGTCAGCCAAACTGTGGAACTACTTGTTGTGGCATAAAACCCATCCTCATGGTTGGGACGTGGCCACCAAAGCATTGCTGCCAACCTAGGCCATGACAGCCCATGAAAGACTGGACAGGCTGACCTCGTCCACTGTGAAGATGAACCACTTGTGGCAAAGCTCACTGAGTGCGAGGACAAACACGGGCTAACAGGGAAGATTGTATCCATGTGCAACCAGTGACTGTACGCTGGAACAGGCAGCCCAGAAAGGTTATGGGGCCTCCTTCTCTGGAGACACTCCAGAACTGTCTGGACACAATACTGTGTCACTCAAGTGACTGCTTGAGCAGGGAGGTTGGACCACATGAGCTGCTGTGGTCTCTTCCAACCTTGCCCATCCTGAGATTCTGTGATCTTTAAAAAGGAAACTGCCCAACTGCTTGCTGGGCGAGGGTCTCAAGAAACATGTCACGAGGGTCCATCTCGTGTTTTCCTTCATATTCCACAGTTGACTGCCCGTGGGCACGCTGAGCTTTCTGCTGGCATCCGGTCCCTCCTACACCCGATGAGAGCTGTTCGCACCCAGCCCTCAGCAAAGGCCTGTGTTTGCTCGACCCCTCCCCAGCCTCGGGCTCTCACTGCCCGCCACTCGCACCTCCTCCTTTGCCAGGGCAGCGCAGCCGCGGCCTCAGGAGACCGACCCTCCGTGACCGGCCCCGGATGACTGACCGGCCATCCAGGAGTGACCAGCGCTCTGTAAGTGATGGACCCCGGGTGACTGATCCCGAGTGACCGATCCTCCATGGCGTGACGGGTCCTCTGAGGGTGATGAACCCCGGGGTGACTGAGCCTCCACAAGTGACTGACCCTGGATGACCGGTCCTCGGCAGGTGACTGACCCAGAGTGGCTGACCCTGAGTGACCGACCCGCGGCAGGTGACTGACCGCAGGTGACTGACCCCGAGTGACCGGTCCCGGGTGCCAGATGACCTCCCCACGCGCCGGCGCCCCGCCGCGGCAGATGCGCGCTCACGGGGCGGGGCGGGGCGCG
>VZRN01000427.1:626626-644909 GCA_013397935.1 Dasyornis broadbenti
GCTGCCGGGCAGGGACTGCGGCAGGGGCTGGGGAGGAGGTGGCCGGGGGTGTCCCGGAGCTCCGCAGCGGGGATGAGGAGCCGGGGAGCCGAGACAGGGAGCCGGTGAGAAGGGAGCGGGACTGCCCCATATGCGCGGCTGCCCGCCGCCCCTCACCGCCCCGGGGTCGGGGCGCAGCTCGGCGGCCCGTCGGAGGAGCTGCGGCGGCGCTGGCGGGGGCAGAGGAAGGGGGACAGGTGAGTGCCGGGACCGGGATGAGCCCTCGGGGCGCTGCCCCCGCCCGGTCCAGTGCGTGTCACTCAAAGCCCGCGCTGCCGCCTTGCTTTCCTTTTTTTTTATTATTTATTTTGCGGTAGCACAATGTAATTTGACGTCACTTAGTGGTTTGGCTCTTCAAAATAATTCTGAAAACATTCAGGTGCCCCATAGCTACAATACCACTGGAATACGAAGGCTGCGTCTTAGGAAGAGCTGAGCCGCTGTCCCCTGTGGAAAGATTTAAAGGTCTTGACCTGCAAAAACCTTAGTTTAAAAACTCCATTATTAAACGAGTCATTAACCACGAAACTCTGTGTTAGGAGGGTTTGTTTCTTCTTTTATGTGCCCTCTGACCTCCTGTGATGAAGGGTGGGTGTGTACAGGTGTCTGTGACCACAGCCTCAGTTTCCGTAGCACTTTTAGCCTTTGTGGCCTTCACAGCTTCAAAATTGACTGGATGTAAAACAAAATGGTTCAGATTTCTGTAAACATCAGACTTGAGTAAGTGCAGAGAAATGAAGTTGCAGGTGTACTAAATTATCTGACTTAGTTGGTTGTTGTTGCCTTGCATGTCCCCCCCATCTATAAACAATATAATGGTGGAGATCATTACAACTAACTTTTGGTTAACCTGTCACAGAAACTTCTCACTTTCTGAAAAAATAAAATGTGGTTCTGCAGAATCTGTTTTCATGTACTTGCTTCTGCTAGCTGTTGGCTGAACAATAGGAGATAGTTCTATGTACAGGTGGAGAAGCACCAGGTTTGAAAACTTGACTTCAGGTGTACTACTAACATTTTGGTAAGTTAAGGCTACATCAAGAGTTAAGTAAGATTAGGTCAGTAATTGACATACAGAGAAACTGAACTTTTTCCTCTCCAGGTGCTGTAATCTTACATTTTTAAACTGGCCTTGAAAAAAATTGTATGCCAGATGGGTTTATCCAATCCTAAGAACTCAAGAAGCATTAGAGTGAACGTCATGAGCCCATTGTTGTGCTTCAGCTTCAACTTCCTTGATATGTTTTTTTCCTTTAGTTACATTGAAGACTATTTATAGCATAATTCTGCCCATTGACAAAGGCCTTCCAAGTACTTGCTCTCCTTGTGTGTTTTAGATGTCAAAAAAATATGATATTTGGTGAAAAGTATATGTATATTTGGTTGCATAAAGGAGAAAAAAAATTGTGGAAATCCATATGGTGATATAGTTACTGAATTATTTTTTTATTTGTAAGAAATACAATAGGAAACTCTGCTAAGCATAAAATATGTATTATGGTCTGCCTTGTTTATACATATCACTCATGCAATGAAACCCGTGTTCAGGTATGTCAAGTATTGGTACCCGGGCATCTGTTGCACAAAATATTCCCCATGTAACTGACATCACAAATATAGGTGTTTTAGAACATATAAAACACAACAATGTGCTGTGTCACTGCATGCAAAGAGTTTCTGATACTGTTTTGGTTTGTGTTAATGCTAAACTAGTAGCTGTTGGCCCTAACAAACATCTGCATTTTGTATTTACAGTACCTTGTGTATACTTTATACAGAAATATGTATATTTTATGTCTATATCTGTACATATTTATTTTTCATAAATACTTTTAGATTATTTCTAGAATATTTTCTATCTAGGTAACCTCTGGAGTAAGGCAGTTATATCTCTCTATCATTGTATTTAAAAATAAACAGCTTAGTTAACAATAAATCTTTCTTAATCCTGTTATGACTAAGAAATTTTAATTTGGCTCACTTCATTTTGGCTAAACACTGAAAATTCCTTCTTTCTGCATAAGCAAAATAGGTTGAAGTGGTTTTTAATAGGTAAGTTTTCCAGTATGTTTCAAGCAGCTCAGTAACAATAGAGAGAATTATTCACACAGGTGTTAGATTTATGCTTTTGGAAATACTAGCAAGCTATTCTGAGGTATCATGAGTGCATGGAAGAAGGGCTGAGGGAGCAGGGCCTACTTAGTGTGGAGAAGAAAAGACTCAGAGGGAATCATGTCAATTTCTGTAAGTATTTAAAGGGTGGGTGTCAGGAGAGTGGAGCCAGGCTCTACTCTGTGGTGATGAGCAATAGAAAAGAGGAATGAGAACAAACTGGTACACAGGAGATCCAATCAGAATATGATGAAGAACTTCTTTGTTGTGCAGATAATCACACACTGGGACAGATTTCCCAGAAAGGCTGTGGAGCCTCCCTCACTGGAGATATTTCAGAACCGTTTGAACACAATTGGGAGCAATGTGCTCTGGGATGACCCTGCTTCAGTAGAGAGTTGGGACCAGATGAGCCGCTGTGTCCTTCCTACCCTTACACATCCTGTGAGTGGGAAGTGAAAGCACAGTACTGATGTAGGGTAGTGTGCATCTTGTTTCTACTTCTGCAACTTCTTAGAAGTTGTTTCATAGCATTGTAAAGTAGAAATCTGTTAATTCTGTCATCTTCTCTCACACTTCCCTGAAACTCAGTGTAAGAATCCTTTGGGGTTTTTGTTGTGCCTCATATTCTCCTTCGAGTTGTCTCAGTATAATTTAGACACTAGAAAGCAATACATAGTCTTTTTGTATCAAGTTACAATGTTTTCACAGTATGATTTTTAGGATATTTTAGTAACTTGTAGGATATTGATGGAATAAGCAATTGTTTAATGGACTGAAATTGTGTAGGTGATGAGCTTGGTTAATAAAATACGGACTTTTAAATGTTTCATGTTTTAATGAAAATATCAGTATTATGGATGTTAAAAGAAAAAACTGTATCAGTATTATTTTATGATAATTGACATATATTCAGAAGTTTCCATTGTAAATTTTAAAAATGTATGTACATAAAACAATTTATGTGAACTCAGCTGGGAAATAGTTGTAACTGATTTTTAAATGAATCTTCTAACTGCTTGCTGTTCAAGCTAGTATTATTTTCATCATCCATTTTTTACCAGTACTGGCTAAGCCAAACCACTTCTACATCATAGTCATACCTTTGACACTCTTCAGATTAACATACCCAACTTAAAATGTTTCAATACCACACACTGTTGGGGTTTTGGTCCTAATCAACTTGAATTAGTACTACAAGTATAAGTTTGTCAAAATGGTGTTATTTTTAACAGGTGAAAGTGATTTCTACATCAAATCATGGTGTGCTGTTGTAGAACATGAGTTGTTGCATGACTGCTATTCAGTTTTGGTTGAAAGGTGGCATTGAGCCACATCGGTTGTAGTTGGGTGATAAAGCTACTGGGTATTTGCTCAATGTTGTACCTCAGTTTAACAGGCATGGCATGTGTCAGTGAATGGTAGGGGAGAGGTACGTGGTTGGAAGAAAGGTTAAAAGGATTAATAGCTGTTTGGATTTGGTGTCTTCATGTGCGACTCTAACAGTACCTCTGATACTGCTTGCTGGTCATGGTCACAAAGATAGTATATGCTAACTTGAACTGACTGCCAAAGATTAATTGGGTTCATGAGTATGCTCATTTGTGTCTTAAAGCAGTCATTCTTTATTAAATATTAGTCATTGCTAGTGGAAATAAGAAATTTTAAAAACATTAATGCTTTTTGAGATCAGAAAGAATTCATTTTGCCATTACTTCCACATGGATTTTTAGAAGATAAGAAATAAAATTCAGTAGACAAGAATATCTTTTGAATAAGTAAATAGAGTTGTATTAGAGGACAAGTAGTTTGATTTCTCTATGGAAGTGTTAACCTAAAACACTGAAGTTTAAGTATCAATAGCATTTTGATATGGCTTTCATAAGTGTAGTGTTATTCTTCAGGAGTGCATTTTAACCATAAACTGATAGAATATTAATCTGTAATGGAAGAAGAGACCTCATTCTCGTAGACTTTATTTTCAAAATAAAAAGAATTCAGGCTGTGTGAAATAATATAATGTTGCCTCTCTTAATGCTGTGATTTTTTTGAAGATATGAACTTTATATTCTTACGCTATAATAGAATTCTGGTGACCAAGTGAAAAATTGCATAGGACTGAGCTTTTCACACACAGGTTAAATTGTTGGACTGAAAGTTGCTTATTTTTCTGGAAATCAGATATCAATAAAAAGCTCTTATTTGTGCTGTTAATGGTGTGATTGTTGGCTGCTTTAAATAGATTCTGAAAGGTGCTGAGTTTCACAAAGCTGAGTTTGGCTGTTAGTAGACTGGCCTTTTTTTGTAGTAACTGGCATGTGGAGGGAACTGGAAGGAAACTGGGGCTTCTCATTGTTGACAAGAGTGCAAAGAAATCATGAAAGCATAAATTGTGTGAGTTAGCTCTCCCTTTATTAATGGAAAAAGGTTCTCAGGATCACATGAGCTTTTTCTCTTCTCTGAAACCCCTGCTATGGAGAGTCCACATTGCTGCTGTTCTTCTATTTAAAGGACCTCAGCCAAGAATCTCTTTAGAACTAGGCAATAATTTTTCTTATAGAATAGTGTTAAAAATTCCAATTTAACACTTCTTTTCCAGAAATTTAGGTGTATTACTTAAACATGCCTAGTTTGTCTCATTATTCTTTCACTTTAAGTGAAGTAAGTCATAAAACTCAATATAGTACTTGATTGTGCTCTGCTATTTCTTGGAGTAAGATTTAAATTTATTTGCATACTATAAGTTGAAATTCAGTTGATCAGTGAGAAGCATTTCCCTCAAGCTCCCGTCAGCTTGTTCTGTTACAGACTGTACTGGGATTTGTGGGTTGTGGACTCTGTGTAGGTAGTAAGTGACTTCTGATTTAGGTCTGCTAGCCTGACCTTGTACCAGGCCATGGAGCAGATTGTGGTGAGTGCCATCATGTGGCATGTGTGGGATGACCAGGGAGATCAGACCCAACCAGCGTGGATTTATGAAAGGCAGGTCCTGCTTGACCAGTCTGGTCTTCTATGACAATGTGACCTGCTTGGTGGATGAGGGGAAGGCTGTGGCTGTTACCTGCCTGGACTCCAGTAAAGCCTTTGGCACAGTCTCCCACAGCATTCTCCTGGAGAAACTGGCTGCTCATGGCTTGGACATGTGCAGTGTCCCTGGGTGAAAAACTGTCTGGACATCTGGACCCAGAGAGTGGTGGTGAATGGAGTTAGAGTCAGCTGGGGGCTGGGCACCAGAGGGGTTCCCCAGGGTCCAGTGTTGGGGCCAACCCGATTTAATGGAGTGTTCCATCTGTCAGTCCGCAGACAGCACTAAACTGGGTGGGAGTGTTGATCTGCCAGGGAGCAGGAGAGATCTACAGAGGGATCAGAACAGGCACGATCAGTGGGTGGGGCCAATGGTCTGAGGTTTAAAAAGAGCAAGTGCAGGGTCCGACCTTGAGTCACAATAACCCCTTCAGCACTACAGGCTGGGCAAAAAGTGGCTGGAAAACTGCCCTGTGGAAAAGGACCTGGGGGTGCTGGTTGACGATGGCTGAACATGGGCCCAGGTGACCAAGAAGGCCAAGGCCATCCTGGCCGGTGTCAGCACGAGTGGGGCAGCAGGAGCAGGGCAGTGACTGTCCCCCCTGTGCTGGGCACCGGTAAGGCCACAGCTCAAGTGCTGTGTCCAGTTCTGGGCCCCTCACAGCCAGAAAGACATTGAGGGGCTGGAGCTTGTCCAGAGAAGGGAACAGAGCTGGGGAAGGGTGTGGAGCGCAAGTCAAATGAGGAGCAGCTGAGAGAGCTGGGAGGTGTGTAGCCTGGAGGAAAACAGGCTCAGTGGGAACAGCGTTGCTCTGTAAAGCTGCCTGAGAGGAAGCTGTAGTGAGATGGAGATCTCTTTCTGCTGAGTAACTAATGATAGGACAAGAGGAACCAATCACAAGTTGCACCAGGGGAGGATTAGGTTGGATATCAAGGATAATTTCTTCACCAAAAGGGTTGTCAAGCATTTGAACATGCTGCCAGGGAAGTGGTGGAATATCACAAAGTAGTAAAAAAGGTTACCATTTTTAAGTCCCTGGAGGTGCTTAAAAGACACGTAGTTGTGGCACTTAGGGACATGGTTTAATGATGGCTTGGCAGTGTTATTGGTGTTGATGACTTTAAAGGTCTTTTCCAACCTAAATGATTCTTTGATTCTAAAAAAATTATTTGAATATCTGAGTAAGAATGTCAGGATAGAACTTAGAGCTGTCACTGTATATGCTGAAGTGGATTCCTGCTCCTTGTTTTGGTTTGTCTCCTAATGTATAAGTTGTTTGGTTCTGGGGTTTGTGTTTTTAATGCATATTATTTTGTAACTGATTTTGGGAATATGGAAAAGTAAAAGTGTGAATAAAACTATAATATAGACTAGTTATATAAATAAGAAATGAGGTTCAAACATAGAGGTGAAAATAAAAAGTACCGTAACATTAAGTGTATCCCTGTAACTTCAGTGGAAATAACCCATCAGTGTGTTTGTGCAAAAGCTGTGTGAATGTCTTTGGTCACAGACTTCATGTTCAGATACATACAGAATAGATCTGTGTCCCATGTTGCTGCTTGTGTTATCCTTGGAGAAACAGAGTAAACTTCAGAGTGATAGAAGCAAAGTGTTACTACATCAAAATTATTGTAAGGAATTTGTCCAACTACTCATTATATGTCATATGGCTTTGTGTTGGAATAATTACGTGGAAATTGCAGTGTGTTATTAAAAACAAAGAAACACGGCATGTAGTGTGCAGAGATTTTTGTTGTGACAGGTGTTTCTTGTTTTCAGGTTTTATAATTAGTAGTTTTTTATAACTAGTTTTGTAATAAATTTGTGCCCTTCTCTGTTTGGATAGAGTTGTAGATTCTTTTCTTCTTTACAATTCATTAGACAAGTCATTAGAATAATGGTTTTCCTGATAGTTATAGGTAGCTGCTTCTCATTGTGCATGTAGAGTTCTTGCTTGAAGCTTATCTGTGTTCTCAGAAGTTATTGATTTGCCAAGTAGTGGCGTTTGATGAAAGTAATACTGTTTTTCATGCCACTCCTTGGTTTCTCTTAATTCCAACATACAACTATAAAAAACAGTGTGCTGCAGAGAAAGGTAAAATTGAGGTGAGTTTATAGCTGGATCTGTGTTTCAGTGTTTTTGTTTGCAAGGACAAGAAGGGGAAGATTTAGTTATTGCTTGCAGCACAGACCTGAAGATGACACTTACACAGCCTGTTAAAAAGCAGTAGTATACGCTATTACAAGAGGACTGCCTATCAAAATGGCTTTTTCCACATGTGTACATGCTCTGTGTTATACAAGAGGATAATATTTTTTCCATAGTTAGTATGTATGTTGCTATTTTTTATGTACAAACTATTTGTGTGCTGAACATACATTTTAGAAAGTCCTGCTGCCTGGTTAACTTTAATGAGCCTTTCTTTGGCTATGTTTGGAAGCATATGTAGGATGTGATGGGAAAGAAATCTACCATGTTGATACCTACTTAGGGGCATTGGAATTTAGTAGCTTGGAGGATACACTCTTTTAGTTCGTAATTTTTTTAGAAGTGTTTTTTGTTTCAGGCACGTCACTGAAATAATCTCTCCAACCAGTTTGTTAGGTTAGGAAGTCGACGTTATTCAGTGTGCTGAGTGCATGGGGATAGCTCCACCTAACATCCACACCCAGTCAGAACTTTTCACTATCCATTGTAGCAAACAAATAAATTGGGTAATTATCTTCATTAATTTGTTCTCTATCTTCTGTTGATTATTGATTTCTTGCTTCTCATCCTATTTAGTCCACATTTTCACTCCTTTTATTATCTTTATCCCAGATAGAGAGGGTTTCAATACAATTGCTGAATTGTCTTTGTTACTTTCTTATTTCAGGATTCTGCAAAATGTCCTTGTGGTCCATAAATTCTGCATTCCTTGTGTCCAGTTTCAGCAATAGATCTCTCTCCCATGCTTTGTTAACCTCCTCCTAGGTCTGAGATCGTTGAGGCATGTCAAGGTTGATTGGAGTTGATTTAGCAAAGTTTCAGTAATTTTCCCAAACTGTGTTTCCACAATAGCAGGCTATTTCAAACCTTGCTAAATGCTGGCTACATTGGCAGATGACAGGGTGGAAATTTACACTGTTTATGATTAATTAAAACAATAAATTAGAAAAGTTAATTTAAAAATTAATTAGAAAGTTATTGGGAAAGTTATATCATTCACTAAGCACTATATGGTACAAAACTAAGCATTAGTCACGGATAGGGATCAAACACTATTGTGTTAAGGTTAAAAGAATTTTCTAACATTTTCCCCCACTGCTATATAGACTCTGTAAGAAAAAATTTTTATTTGGAAATAGACATGGTAACAGGACTGTCCTGTAATTCACTAGCTATAGGAAAAGTGTGCTTTGAGGCTATGGTATAAGAATTTGAGCCGATAGGTTCATGTTCTACAAGAAGCAGTCATGCTGTTCATTACCTACAGTAGATGTTCAAGGTTTCTTCTACTAATATGATGCAGCAACAGCTTTTATTTACATTTTAATTCTAATGGAAACATTGAAACATTCAGTTATCATTGATAATTGAAACATTTAAAATGCTTCTTTATTAAAACAAAAAGTGAAGTAAAAGTTGCCTAATTTATCTTTGATTTAGTTTAGGGATGCAATCCATTCCTTGCCTGCGTGAACCACCTGCAAAGAGGTTGTTGGGTAGTGCAACATTTTTGACTGCAGCAGTGTTGATTGTCATTTCAGTCATCAACAGTTTACTTCCATTGCTTTTGTAAATCTAACATCCTTTGGAACATGCTAAACTTCATCAAACAAGACATTTCTTTTGGAAATGGAGTGAAATAGTTTGATCAAACAAGCTCTTAATTTTATTAAACTGTATTTTGTGTGTACAGTATTAGAATAAAAATATTGAGTTCATCAGCTGTTCCTCTTGGACACAGGTCATAGTAGTGCTGTCTTTGTAGTTCTAAATTCAGATGCAAATCTTGCAAAGAACTTCCACTTTGTCTCAAGTTGCTGACATCTTAGTGTCATACTGTTACTGTCCATCTTGGTTTGTGCTGCTCAGATTTCATATGTCTTTTCCATAGTTACTTGTTTCCAAAACACCATCCTAATATTTGATGTGTTTTGAAAATACAATTGAAAGTATCTTTTGGTGTGTTTCAAAGTCTTTTGGTAATCATATTGATCTTGATGGTTGATCATGTTGGTCTTTACTATTCAAAAAAAATTAAGCTTGTTCGTAGGACCAGAAATTTGGCATACCTTCATTTGTGAGCTTTTTCATGCAATTAAATGGTGAGTTCTAGTGCCCAACTCTTTGAAACATTGTCAGAAAGTCTACTTACTGTTTTTTAAGGGTCAAAATGTGTGACCTTTGTACGGCTCTTGCCTATTTAGTAAAAAGTACTTTTCCTGTAGTTGATGTAGTTCCTAGTTTGAAATGTTAGTATTCTGTAGCAACCTGTTTGTTTCAGTGAAAATGCTGACCATCTTACCATTTTGCAGTTCAGTAAAAGCTTCAAGTACGTAAGTAGACACTTCATTTTCATGACAAAGGGAAATCAGTTTTTATTCTGAAAGAAAAGTTTGTACTTTCAGGCCTGCACCAATGTCCTTCCAGTGCCCCTAATGGTGCTTCTTCTATTATAGTAGAACAGATACGAGAGCAAAGTCATCTTGAGCTCCTCTTTCTTTTCTTTTTTTTTCTTTCTTTTTTTTTTTTTTAAATGTGGATTTTGGTGGGTTTTGGTTGTGTTTTTTATAATTCAACTATGTTGTGGGGGGAGAGCTACAGGTATTTGAGTTAAGCATTCTTCACTGAAAGGGCTGTATGTGCCTTGAAAAATGGGATTTCTGGAATTAAATGCCTGCCTCCTCTCACTGAGATTGTTTGCAGCTTCTTGATCTTTCTGCTCAGAAAGATCTGTGTTTAAGATCTCTACTCTTTCTAAGCTGTTTCCCACAGAATTTGCAATCCAAGGGCTCAAGTAAAGTCTCCTTAATTACTCTGTATTACTCATGAAAGACTTGGATGTGGAATGAAGTTTAGGTAAAATAGTTGGCTGTCAGCAGGTGCTGCACAACAAAAGTGCTGTATATCACCTGCTATACACCATGATCTAGACCAATTTAAAAAAAAAAAAAAAAAAACGATTATGTTACAGTTTACTTACTTCGGGCATCAAAAGCCTATTTGTCAGCAGTTTTGGACTAAAAGCTTCAGTTCCAGTAATCCTGATGCTACAGTTATCACCTGTCATTGTTGAGAAGATAGTGGCAGCAGGCAGTGCTGAGATACATGGGATTCCAAGGTTAGCAGAATCCAGTATATGATCATATATCCTTCCACACAGTTGCTTTTTAACATAAAGCTAAATTGATTCATTTTAATGAGACAGTATACTAAAAAAATTATTTACGGACTTCATCAATACCAGGATTAAAGATAACTGAATATTTACCAATTTCCTTATATATATGTTTCTTTAATCAGTCTTCCTTTTCCCCTGTATTTCGGCGGAATTACGCTATTAGGATTTTGTTCCATGGTATTCAAATTGTTCAACTACAAGTGTTTCATTGTATAGGAGTCTAATTCTAGCCCATTCTAGTGGAGTAGTGACTGTTTCCACAAAAGCAAGGAAAAAACCCTACAAAACTTCATGCAAATGACTTCTAGCATTTGCTCTAGCATTTTTCTACATTTTGTGTTTTATTCTTACTTCAGTGAAAACTACAGGTCTAAATTAGAAATACAAGCTGAAAAAGGGCACTTGCTACTGTGATTTTTCTTTGGTTCCAAATATAGCTTACTTGTTTACATGTATTGTTATATGTGGTAATGACTTTTTAAAAATCCTATGTACTGAATATGTCTTGGGGGAGAAATGTCAACACAGAATAATTATACTTACTTAATTCACATTTGTAAGTGTCTGAATATGGTTCAGAATGAGTTCTAGGAAGTTTTAAAAGCAGGGCATAGCTTGGAATCAATGAAACACTTTTAATTCAGTCAGCCTTTCTGCCTGTTTTGTTTTGTTTTTTTTTTTCACTTGAATGTCAGTGACATTTCATCCCGGGCACCAGGAGGCACAAAGTATGCCTGCGTACCAGTTCATACATGTATATGGTTATTATATTTTTGTCCTAGAACATCTTTGTTAATTTAACATATATACACTGTAAATCTATATCTTTGCATTCAGTTGGAATCATTCCACTGTTGTGTTAATGCATTCCAATGCAATCCAGTAGCCAGAATATTATGAGGCTTCTTTTTAGTTAATATAAGACTAATGGGATGCCTGAATTGGCACGGAATTAGGTCTCTGACAAAAGGTTTAGATGCCAGTCCAAGTGATGGCTTGCTAATTAAATGTCTAAATGTCATTAAGACCTTGAGAACTAGACTTGATTCATAGAGGTTTTTCCAAAACAATGTTTCAAGTGCTGGAAGCTGAAAAGAATTTATTGAATGGAGAAAGAGAGCTTGTCTTCCTCTGAAACCAGTGGATTTGTGTATTGCTTTGTTTCTGTGAAAGACTAGTTGTCTGTACATGACTGTCTTTATACTGTTCCAAATCACTCTCTTGATTTTACTTGTGAGCAAGATGTCCAGGTCTCTTTTTTTTTTTCTTACACGTGAAATAGTGCCTTGAATGATGTAAAGCTACTGAAGAGTCCATGTGACAGTCTGGTATGCATGCAGCAAGGAAGACCTGAAACTAGTTGTAATGACAAAGCCTAGATTTAATTCACTGTTTTCTGATTTAGAAGACTCAGGTGGTTTAGAATGTTTAAACTTGTTCAGAAAATATTGGGAAGATGTGTCTACCTTTAAGGTACCGATGTTACCATGGCTAAGTTTTATTTTTGCTGTATGCCAATATATTAACTCATGTCTTAAAAGTCAGCTGCTCTGAATACAGGTAGCTTTGGAATGTACTTACCTGTTCCTTTCCTAGCCAGTGTCTGTTGTTTGACAATTTTCCGAGAAGTGACATACAAGTGATGGAGTTCTTTGCAATGCCAAGTAATTCTTTATGTGGGCAGTTTGCCACCTAGTTCACTGTTTGAAGAAGAATTGTCTGCTTTATTCAGTCTGTGTACTTTTAAGCTTACTGTACCATTTCTGAACACGTATGGATAGTGCTTTTCATCATTCTTGCCTCTGTTCTACATTTTTAAGTTCTAAATATAATTATATTGCCTCTGTTCTCTAGAAGCCCCACAGGCTTCAGAATTGCTTTATGTTGTGAAAACCTCAAATCCTCAAAAAGACAAGATTTTTGTGCTAAAGCAATTCTGCTGCTTATAGCCCTCGGTGCAGAACACTATCAGGCACTTGGACTGGGTAATAATGCTGTCATGAGCCTCACTACCACTACTCGCCAGCATTTGTTCTTTGGGAAAGGAAGGGCAAAAACCAGTAAATATGAGGACACCAGGAAAAGTATCAGCCAGATAGACGAGAAAAGCCCCTGCTCTTGTAGCTGACTCGGTGAAGTCATGCTGTGACTCCAGCCTTTCCTGTAAGTGCTTGGACATGCTGGAGAGGCCGTGTGCTGTCGCAGACACTGTTCCACCCTTCTCTGTGGTGGGTGCACATCTGGGCACACAGGGACAGTTCTGGTCGAGTCATTTGCCCAGGTGATAACATGATGAATGAGTGCCGTGACATGAATGTCACATGAAATTCCCAAGTGTCTGGTCACAAGATGGGACAAAAAAAAGTAAAGCAGAAAAATAAAGAAGTGAGGTGGAGAACAGCTCATTCATAGTCTTGAATAAGAAAATTTCAATTACTGCCTCTTGTGTTTCTGGAGAAGGACTTTGATTTTCTGTTCATGTGACAGAAAGGATTTTGTCAATGGCATGGGATCTCTCCTATTGTTTCTTCCTTGTTAGAACAAGTATTACCTGCCTTTCTCTTGCCACCTGGGGTAATTAGCTTGTAAAATTAACTCCTTCAGTGTTGTGGGAAATACTTGAAATTCTTGAGCTCTCAGTTTACCTTAATTTTCAGGCATTAAGTTTCCCTGCAAGACTACTCTATTTGGATTTTTTCTTTGTGTAGAAAGAATGTATTATGTTTGTTTGCCAGAGTTTACTTGGAATTGTTCAGTTTACTTGGGTTTGCCAGGCAAACTTTGAACTTGAATAGTTTGACTTTTAACATTAAAACATTACAAATTATTTCTAGCAAGGGATTCAGTACTTGATTAGAAATATGTACATTTATAAAAGAATAATGGATCAATGAAATGCAAATCCGTGCTGAGATGGAACATTTGCGTCAAATATGACTAAAGGCTGGTGTTCTAGCTGATTTGTATCGGAGATTTTTGAAAATACAATTTCTTATTTAAGATTGAAGTGTCTGGGTTATATGTTAGGAGAAAAAGTATTCTTCTAGTACACTCAGTGATGGAAAGCTTTTCTAAGTATTGTTGTGATTAATTAAAATTTTCCCTTCCAATGTGTGTAGGGATTGGAATCTAAAATGCAAAGTACACCTGTAATCATTGAGATGTTTTTCCTCGTAGTTTTTTTAATTATTACATCTTAAGCTGACTGTTTCTATAGAGTTGCAGCATAATATCATTTAATCATGCAATTGTAACATAGGTTTCTAAGATTTAGTGCATGTAATTTAGGTATTTTGATTGTCTAGAGTAGCTGGTGACCTTGGATTCAAGCTGGGGAAAGAAGCTGGCACTGAAATATGTCATCTATCTATCTAGATCAAGGAATTCCTGCCTTCTCAGTTTTTGACAGACTTAAAAATGCTTTTTCTGCTCTATTACTCCACTGATGCTTTATTTGTTCTGGGCGTGAATATCAGTCCTTTTCTTCAAGTGCCTTTTCCCAGTACTTTACTGTATTAACTTGGGTAGTGGTAAAATTTCAGTAGTAGCTGTCTCAGATGCTGCGTTTTTTACTTTGAAGACTCGTGGTGATTTCCAAGATGATGGATGACCCAAAGAAAGGCCAGTTTTGTGTTACTCCTAAAAATGTGTATCATAGAGCACTATTGCTACACGTGCAGAGCTTGATACTGGAAGCAACTTGTCTAGAAATATAATGAATATTTCAAATTTGTATTTCTTTTCTACTCTGCAGGTTGATCAATATAAAAAAAAAATTCATGCTTCTTGAATACCGGGCAGGTCAGCTTATGCTTGAATTTTTATCCCCTACTGGCTATTCAGTAAGCTGAACCTTTATTATTAGGAGAATATATCATAAGATACTATAGATTTCTGAGACTTCTATAAAAATAATTCCCTCTCCAGTGAAAGGAAAAGAATTGTTTCCATCTCAGTAGTGTTACTGAAAATAAGATTTAAAGATGTCATTCATTCAAAACCCCAAAAGGAAAACATAAGTCCTAGCAGCCACTCCAGCAACATGTATTTTGAATTGAGGCTGTGTATTTTTAACTTCTAATAAACTGAATAAACTGTGTGCTGAAAGAAGAGGGGGGAAATTAGTATGCAACTATTGCCTTAAGGCTTGTGTAACAGCAATGCCTAAGGGAGTGAGACCCAAATCATCCAATGACACATTTTTATGGTGAATAAATAAGCTGAAGAGAGTAAGAATGCTTCCAAAACAAAAGATAGCCCAAAAATATGACATGAATCATTATTCACAATGATTAATATGGCAGTGAGCAGGAAAGCTGCATATTGGCCAGGTGTCTTGGAGGGTTGTGCTACCTGAGAGCACAAGTCCATTCTTGTCCTGGTTTTCTGCTGAGATAGAGTTAATGTGCTTCCTTCTGCAGGGGTGCTGTCTTCCACAGCAGCTCATCTCTGCATGCACAGAAATCAGTTAATGCCGAAGTTCTGTATTGGTCCCAAAAAATGAGCTGGAGGATTTTCTTTCTTACCTTTACCAAGCAATCAGCTCAATCTTGGTGATGTGAGACTTGATAATAATTGTTGCAAGACCTTATGAGGAATTAAATTCTTGCAGCATTAACTGAATTGTAAACTTTCATGTATTTCAGGCCTGGAGTGGATCCCAGCACTGTTCAGTGTGACCCTTACATTAGAGGCTGCAGAACAGTAAAAGTTTTGAAATAACTTGTCTCAACTTGTGGGCTCAGTTCCTGCTGAACTTTTGTGATTTGATTAACCACAGCAGTGTTGGGAAATTAATTTCTAGTTTGTGTGATCTGTGCTGATGGATCTCTTTACTTGTGACACTTAAAAATATTTTCAGTATACAGTGATAAAAAACAGCCTACCTTTTTCTAAACCGGCTAAGTTGTTCTCCTTAAACCATACAGCATAAATCTTCCTTGACAAGCTGTTTTTATTTGTGGTCTTTCTTCAAACTCCCTAGTAATTACTTTTATGTACTGAAATGTGGAATATTTTTATATTTTTGAGGATGATATATGTGTCCTCAGATTCCTTGCCAACACTTTATCTTATAAATGATAATTTTTATGGATTGATTTGATAGAGTTGTACTGTTGTAGCTAAAAGCGTCTAAGGCATGAGCCTTAATTTTAATTGTTCAAAAGATTATATTATGGTGAGAGAGCTCACAGCCACAACTTAGCAAGGTCTTTGTGTTTCTAGACCTTGTCACAGCCTTTCCTAATGTAGTGGGTTTTAAGAAACTTGTCTCTAGCTGGAACTTTTTTAATATTAGCAGACTTGGAGAATGGTCGTGATTAACATACATTTTTTGGAAAAAGTCTTTGCCTACAGGATTCTACAAAAATTAATTTTCCCTCCTTTTCAATACCATTGGAAAAAAACCATGTTGATGACCTTTAGCTAAATAGATGACCTTCAGCTAACTGATTTGTTACTTCTGAAATGTCAGAATGCTTACAAGAAATCAGCTCTTGCATTAAGAACATCTGGTTCAAACCAAACAAAGAGAGGACTGAAACAAAGATTGTGAAGAAAAAGGTAAATATTCCACTGGCAGAGCTTCCATTTGTCAGAGTGGTGCAGAATTCTGGGATGCTCCTGGGCGCTATAAACCTTATATAACCATGGAGTATCCATCTTTTTTAGCAGGGGTCTTGATCAACCATAGTGTAACAAGAAACTGAATCTGACCATTCACTTGGACATGCAGTCATCCATATGTCATGTGAATACTGTGACTTTTTATGGTTGATGCTGAGTATGAAGAAGCAGCAAAACAGGGCTTTGTCTTGTAATTCAGAGAAGTGCAAGTGTTCCAAGTGTGCAGTCACTACAGATCTGCCATCAGACAGATCCAGAGCCTACACTCCCCAAGAAAGATGGGAAAACATACCATTTTTTAATCTTTCTTTAAATGTATTTTTCTAGTCTATGGCCCAAATGGGGAAAAGAGAAGTAGTATGTAGTAATGAACAAAGTCCTCTAGGAATAACCTTTCCTCTGGAAAAAATCACCACAGAATCCCTAAGGGATGCTAACCAAGGGCTTTTAAATGGAAGATGTTCAGCCTTCAATACCATTAACAGACTACTGAAACAGAATTACAGATGGGCTAAAAGGTGCAATTACAGGTTTTCTAAAGTGCTGAATAAGCCTTTATTTTGCTGGAGGTTTGGAGTGAGTGGATTGGCACATACCAATACAGCCCCGTCAGTGGGGTAAGTTATACTTGAAAATCAGCTCTGTCTAATCACTGTGAACTCACTCTCTGCACATTACAGATAAATGACAAGTTTCCTAGCTCACATCTCTAAAATCAGCTTCCACATTTCTTTAAGGTTGAGCCCTTTAGCTGATTGAATAAGCACCATCCATGAGGTATGAAGTGAAAATTACAATATGTAATATTGTATGTAGATATAGTTGTATATATAATTGTATGTATGTGTATATGTAGATATAGTAAACTACCTAACAAGCCTGAAGGAGTTATAGCAGAGGAAATGAAGTGATATAATGCCAGGATAGTGTGATGTTCTTAATTAGAGGATGAGGAAATCATAGGGAATGTGACACAAATTTTTGTCAGGTGGTGCATATTATATAGCTGAGATAGAAGACTGGATGGTGAAATTTTTATTGGATTAATGGTTTTCTAAACAAACTGTCCCATTATTGCTTTACTGCTTTTAGAAAATGTGACTAATATTGCAGATTGGGCCATGGCTCCATGCTTGAGCTAACAGATGTGAGGAAGGAAGCAGTATTTCTCCGGTTTTTCTTGTTTTGTGGGTTTTTTTGGGAGGGGGGGTTTATGTTTGTTTTTGTTTTTTTTAATTTTAAGCAAGAAAGCTTCATACAGATGGAAAAACTTAGTGAGAGGGAAGAAAGTATGAGTGGGAGATGCCCCAGAGAGCAGACTACTTCTGGACAAAAGTAAGGAATTGGCAAACAGTAGAGAGCATTAAATAGTAAAGGATTTAAAGAGCAAGTGATATATTTCTGTACCGCTGACTTAGTTATGAAATAACCAAACAGCATGCATTTTTCTGCTTTTCTCATTTAGCTTATGTTACATGTCTGTGGAGTAGTTAATTGACCCCTGTGAAAGACAGACCTTGTCATTGCTTGTGGAAAAATCTTCTCAAGTTCAGGAACTGGTAGCACAACTTTCTGGGGGAAAAAAAAAGGTGGAATTTAGTACATTAGTATAGTAGAAAATCTGTTCTCAGTACAGAAAATTCCTGTCTGTTTTTGTAGGACTACTGCATGTGTTCTGCATGATGCATTGGGAACAATGACAGGATTCTTTTCTTCATTCTTTCTTTATCTGCATGAGAAAGGCAGTCCTTTAGGTTCTTGATCCTCAGGAAACCTTTTTCTGATGACCGTTCTAGTGCTCATAGTTGGAAGTTCCCATAGTTGGGGAAATAATATGCAATATTTCTGGGGGAATTTTGATGGAGAAAATAGGGCTACAGCTCTTAATGGCCAAAACAGTGATACTAATGCCAATGGGAGCAAGTTAGGAGTATTCTCAAGTGTGTATGGAAAAACTTTCACTGGTCCTGGTCACATGGTAAGGACAGGCCTCAGAGGAAACATGATCTTTGTGTGGTAGTGAGTGAGAGACATGAAGGTACCTTCCCAGTATTAAATAAAGCAAGAAACAAAGATAATGTTCAACTTC
>VZRN01000427.1:649232-659232 GCA_013397935.1 Dasyornis broadbenti
CGGGCGGCGGCGGCGCCTCCGCTGCCGCAGCGCGGGGGACGCGCGGGTGGGCGGCCGGCGGGACCGCTCGGGGGACAGCGCTGCGCCCTCGGCGCGCCCTGGGATCCGCTGACTTCTCACAGATTTATTTAACATCACAAAGAGGTGCTTGGGTCCGCGACTTAACCTGAATGCTGTGGGAAATCTTAATAAATTATGTATGAAGCAGTGGGTCCTTTCTTCCCCTTTGTCAGATATGCAGCTTTTATGCTAGTAATTAGGTCATTGCTAGCAGATCGCTCCTTGCTTTTTGCAAAAATGTGTGGCGATTTTTGGAGGACACATATGCTGCCACATTATTTCATCCTTTTCGGGTTTTGTGTCAAGATACAAAATTCTTCCTGTTGACTCACATGGAGGAGTCAACCTTGCATGTGGGCTGTAAGGGACATTTTTCGTTTGATAGGATTTTCTTTAGAGGACCAGTAGGGCCCGGTTTTGACTTGATTTGGAGAGTCATACCCTGAAAAATGCCTTTTAAAGGCGTAGCAAGAAACGCTCAGCTTCTTAGTTTGCGTAGAAGTATTTTCAGTAAATTTCAGTGCATATATGGATAGCACAATATAGATCTATTTCCGTTTCCAAGTACTTCTTCCACCCTTTGCTGTTTGTTCTGTTGAAAACCCTTCTTGATGTTTTTTCCACTGTCTTTTTACTGTTTGGTTAATTTTTTCTGTCATCTAATGCAGGTAATAGATTTATGAGTATTTTGTCAAGGTTACAGTTCTTTGAAAATACACATAAGCATATACACTGAAAGCCATTTCCTGGAACTAAACTCTTCTGTATTTTTAAGGAGACTTGAAGTAACTGGTAAAATGCTCTTCTCCTTCTCAGTTGTGTTAAATACAGTGATGTGCAGAAAAGGTTTGATGAAGAAAAGTCTCTGTTTAAATACCTGCTTTATACATCCCCTCAAAATATTTTATATATATACGATTATTTTTAGAATCATATATCTCGTGTCTTATCAGTAAGAGACTTTCGATAATATTAAACTTTAAAACATCATTTGAGAGCTTACCATTTCAAATAACTGGTTTCAAAAGGTGAATTGGTGAACCTAGATATTTCTACTTCGGTATTTTAAGTCTGCATTACAGTTACTTAAATGGTAAAAGAAATAGAAGATGCAGAGGTGTTTTCACCCCTATTTTTCTAAAAGGAAAGAGGGTGACTAAAGCATTCTCTGTGATTGTGATTTTTATGGTGATTGTGATGATCGTTATGGTGATTCTTCTTATACCTTTTTAACTCTTAAAAAGAAAGTCTTGGTATCATTCTGTGTAACCAATGTAGTAGTTCTGCAAGTCACACTCTTAAAATGGTAACTTGAATAAAAGATCTTTAAATATAATACTTTGAATTATTTATGAGTGCAAGCTTTCCTAAACGTCATCCCTCAAATACAAAATACTTGGTTATGATAAATGTTCTGATACATCTTGTCATAGTACACCATTGGTATATCAGATGAATAATACAGCACAAGTTGGAAGTGCATGTGGCTAAAATTGGCACCCTTGATGTCTAAGTTCTTATGTTGGATTTCAATTTTTATCTTAATTTAGTTGGTAAAATATGTATGTTGATGATAAATGGTAAATTCTTTTGTCATCAGTTCAGTGAAATTTTATTTAAAATAGGCTATGCTACTGATGGTGTGCTGTGATGGTAAGTTATTGTCAGCAAAGACCTTGCTTCCACTAATGGTTTTCCAAAATTCATGCAGCATCTGTGTGATCTGATGCTGATACATTTCCTGCAAGACAAATGGTCTTCTGATCCCTAAAAAGTGCTAAAGGGAGTCCTGAAGATAGCCCTGATAGGTCACCCAAGACGGAGAAGTACTTATTTATTATGAATTATTTTTATAATATATAATAGATTTTTTTATCGTATGTATATTTATATTTTTTTAATTACACCTGATTTATTTCATGTTGATTTTTTTGAGTTTGGTTTTTTTTCAGGTAAATTAGGAAAAAAAATACCTGTCTTGGACTTTTTATTAGCTTTAACTTTCTAGAATTGAATCCTTAAAAGATTACAAGAAATATAAAAGTAAACAGGAGCAAGTCATGTGCAGTGAGGGCATACACAATTAGTCATGAATAACAAAGATGATCATCTTGAAGGATGAGTGTTCAGGTTTGTGAATCATTCCTGATCCAATATAAGTTATGATTCAAATGATGTCTGGAGTGGTTTGTGTTCAATATAGTATTTAAATGCAAAGCGTGTTTCGAATTTTTGCAGTCGTATTCTTAATACAGCATGACTAACCAGCTAAGGAGCTTCCCAACCCAGAATTATAAAGGAAGAAGTGGGAATTTTTTTGACAGTGTAATAAAAGCTGAACTTGACAGTTCATAGCCTGAAATGTATGACTTCTTGATTTTACTCTTTCTGTATTAATGTTTTTTTTTTTTGATTGTTAGCATTCTTTAGTAAAATTCCAGACATTAAATTATTTCAGTTTCTCACACAAACACACACTCGACCTTTATCATACTTGACATACTGTAATGAGGCACACAAGGGTTCAGACCATGATATTCATGTTCCTTCTCCTCACGATCCTTTAAGGAATGCTGAGAACATGGATCACTTATCACTTTTGGTTAAGATGAACAGATGATGTTTCTGTTCATGGTTGGTGAATACAGGCCAAGTATTGAATTTACAGAAGTAACCCAAAATACAATGATAGACTGAAAGCTCTTGCCAAGTTACAAATTAATTTCTGAAAGAACGAAACACATCTTTACCTAATCCCCACTCAAAACGAATCAGGAAGGTCAGGTATAGTAACATTTGAGTGTTTTATTCTGCTGTCCACGAAGATAGCCTTCATGCAGAAGTGGATAGAAGAACTAAGAAGAAAATGTTCTTGATGTGACTGAGGTTTAGAGAAAATTGTGGTTTTTTTTTTAAAGGGACTAATGCTTTCACAAATTTTATTAGGATAACTGATAACAGTAATGGCTCTTCATCTGGCCTTTGCCTTTTTTTTACATGGTTGAAAACCCCAGGAATTCACAGTGCACCTAATTTAGAGATTGTCATTTGGTATGATTTGTTATCAATTTTTTTCAATGACATCCTTTTCAAATTTATTAAAAAGAGTAGTGTTATATAACTTGCAATTAATTTTCTGGTATCAAAGCCCTTGTTGCTAAAAGAAAGTGGATGAAGAACAGTTTTCTGTGATGATTTTTTTTTATACTCCTTCCTCCATCGCTGATGACCTAAGTGTGCTAAAGCAGAACGAATGAGAACATGAACAGATCTGCTGTTCCACTCACAGGCAATTCTTATTCTGGGCTGAGTAGTTTCTTAGTTGTCTCTAACCACTCTCAAAGCCACAGCATTACCAGTCAGCCCATTATATTTGTGTGCCCGTATAGCCCTGTTGAAGAAAAACCAAACAAAATGGCTTCCCTTTCAGCTGCTCCTGGCCAGCAGTTTTGGGGATTGTTCTTAGATTCGGGTGGGGTTAAGACAATCAAATATGCTGGCTACAAAAGCGATTTTAGTAAAGGATAGACTTACTTACCACCAGGTGGAAATAATGTAGTTGTTCAGTGTGATGCTGGTGACGGGAGAAACATTTTTTCTGCTATGTGGAGAGAATCATGATAATGGGAGTTTAGGATTTGAGTCTAGTGGAGTATTTTTCAGTGAGTAGGGAAGGAAAGAATTAGACAATGCCAGTGAAGGATAAACATTTTCAGATTGGCAAATCTTGAAAGCTTGCCCAAACTGAAATGGATAAGACAATTCCTGACACAGTGATACTCATTTTTGATAAGTTCCTGAAAACATCACTTGGAGTGCTGGTATTTTGCCAGTTGAAAACCTGAAGGCAAGCTTCAAACAAAATAATGGAAAATTCAATACAGGATTCAGTCAACAGAGAAATTGAACTAATGCAAACTGGCATGGTTTGGTATGTTCACAATAAGAACCGCAAAACCCCCACACACTTCATCCTTAAGAGTGTGCTGATAAGGAAGCTGTGTGAAAATGGTCCACTTAAGGCTGAAGTTACTAAAGTGAAGCTCACTTACCCTGGAACAGCTGTGCTGGATTTTTTTGCCCCTGCCTGTCAGCCTTGCCCCTCTTTTGGAAATAGTTGTGCAACAGCTGCTGAAGCATCGTGGTTAATAACCCAGCACAGTAAGCTTAAACTGACACCTATTTCAGATTACCTTGGCAGTCGGGCAGTAATCTGCAGTGGTTTAGCAGCTGCCACTTGAGCAGCTGAGCCCTTCCCCTCTTCCCTGGGTGGGAACCTTGCGGAGATGGGTGGGGCAGACAGATGGGCCAGGCACCGGCACAGCCCTCCCGGCCACCCCACCACTAGCCATGGCCACTGCCAAGTCAAAATCCCTAGACCTAGTGTTTAAAATAATATGGTTTTAAAAGTAGTTAAGATAAACTATTGGAAAAATGTTGTGACAATGTCAGTATTTTCTCCCTGAATTGAGTATAGTGTGCCCTTGAAGAAACAATTCTCCATTAGACACATTCCTATGAATGAATGACAAAAATTGACAGAATGGTAACAACAAGGATGAGCTAATGGGCTCAGCATTGAAAAGTTTCATAGAATTTGTGGGTGTAGAAAGAAATCAGAGTTGATGGTCTTTTCCAGCCTTGCTACATTATGTTTTAGACATTCAGGAACTTTAGATAGAATCAATGTTTAGGTGTAGATACAATTATTACAAAATTTAGATACAGAGATTTTTTTATCTCTACAGTATAGATACATTGTATCTACGTGTAGAGCTCACTATAGTTCATTAGGAATATAAACAGTGAAAAATCTGTTACTAAGCTGAGGAGTAAATCTGCTTACTGGTGGTAGTGGAATGTAATAGTAGTGACGATAGATTTTTCTGGATAAAAACAATAATGGGAGTCTGAAATATGTTCATAAGGAGATTTAATATATGATGAATTGCTTGGATTCTTAAGTAGAACCTCTTCAGGGCATATTGAGTATATAAGCTTACTGATTTCAAAGAAGAAGGCTCTGATCAATTAAAAAATTCTAAGTTTTCAGGCAACATTGCATTTTTTCCGTTGGGATCACTTGGGATTTGAGACCAAAATGCGTGCATGTAAATTCCTGTCTGGACAGTGGCTACTGGTACAGTTTTCTTAATATGGGAAAATGCATATCTAAATCTTAACAGTATGTTTGCATAAATTTAGGCTTCTCATTAATTTTGATTTTAGTGCATAAAAGAATTATATCGAGCTTTAAATTCCTCTTTGATATGTATATTCATGCTAAGTGCTGATTCAGTAAAGCGTGAAATTTCTTGTCATAATTTCACCTTACTTTGATAGAAGATGGAGAAGAATCTTCTTAATGAGGAGAAATATGGGTCAGAGAAGTAGGACAGTTGGATTTTGGGTGTCTCTTACATGAGGGTATTGAATTTCAAAGTTTCTATATTCCAAGAGGCTTATTTTTTGTAGTAAATCGAGAGAAATCAGTATCTATTCTTGCTTTTGATGACCACTTTGTGAAGAAACAATGCTGTTAGAGTGTAAAAGGGAGCTTGACTTGAAGCACAATAGTGAATTTCACAAAGGTGGGTTGTTCAGCATTTGTGATGCATTTTCCCTTGGGCTGGGTGAAACGTGAAATGGATTCTGGAGGTCAGCGATCTTCCCTTCTCTTCCGTTCTCTCACTGTCATGGTTTCCTCCAGAGGGAAAAAAGAGTTGTTTATTCTTGATCCAGCTGATTCTGACCCCAGTGGTGTTGAATATATTTGCATATGCAACGGTATAACTCCAGACTAGTGGGCCATGTCTGAACTATTCTTTGCTTTCCCTTGGACTGGTTAATTCTGTTCCGAATGTGGCCTGGGAACCCTGTCTGGCCAAGAGGGTCCAGAGTTTAACTCTTCCTTCAAGGCAAGTAATTGAACCACTGAGAAACTACAAGAAGAGGGTGTAGTGGTATAGTCAGTTCCTGTTGATGCTGACAGTTCTGTGTTTAAAAGATCTATAATATATAATTTATAAATTATTTCTAACGTTTAAGTATTATTTTCACTTGGAGCATAAATCCAAGGTTTGTTTTGGGACCTGAACTCTGATCTGATGTGTCTAGTTTGAGGCAGTTGATAAAAATGTATTTTCAGAAGAGAGGCAGATTTTAATTTTGAGGGGTTTATCTCGAACATGGAACAGCTTATGTGTAATGGAGCCCCGTGATTTCCGTCTACAAGTCACGTGCCTGAGACATGACACTGTTCAGCATCAGAAAGCCTAAGCTGCTTTGTGGGCATACATTACCTGTGTCAGTTTCTCCCATTTTAAAATTAAATAATAGTGTCTTTTGTGAAACACATTATTTCAGAAGAAGAAACAGATATTATGGATACACCAGAAGTATGGCATTTGTCTATACTGAAGTTTAGGAATACAAGACTGGATTTCTTGAACCATGAAGTCTGGCTCCTTGTGTAGTATGCTTGGCAAGGATCCCACTGAACTACAAATTCTAATTGATGTTGCCAGCCTAGGTTGATAAATGACTGATTTACACACATTTGTTCTGCGTTTGTATTGTGTTTTAACATAAATGTTGTTCTCCCTCTTCAGTGTTTTCTGCTCCCTAACAAAGTATAGCTGTGTCATTCCAGCCTTTGATGTGCTGAGGCTGCCAAGGTTTGCTTGTCAAATCTCTTCTCATAGGAGATACACTCTCATCCCCTGATCACTTCGCATCTTTGTCTGCACCCACTTAAATTAATTTTTCTTACCCATATCTTCGTAAAACGATGCGATAACTCTGGAGACTGGGTTTGCTTTCTTTTTGCCTGTCTCTCTGGCAGCACCCAGTGTCCTGCAGGCTGGCTGCTGAAAGGCTTCACCGCTCCGGGTTGAAACTCCTTTGTGAGTGACCCTATGTCACTATGCTCTTTAATTCCACCCTGTTTCTACTGCTTTATTTCTCAGTCCATCAAATTCATTGTGTATGACGTGGAGTCCTCTGACCTTGTGCAACCTCTTGAATTTATGGGAGCAAGTTTTAATTCTACTTCTTGTGCCAAAGTCAATAACAAAACATTTAAAAATGCCTGTCACAGTTTAGTTTTGGGGGAACTTTGCTGACAGCCTGCCTCCAGCCCAATAATTTGGCTTTCAGCACAGCCTGGTGTCATCTTGATGTGTTTGAACTGCTCCTTACCCGTGTACAGTTTTTCTGTTCATCTCTGTTGCAACTGTGGTGACAGTGTTGCTTATTTCTCCTTTGGGCATCTATTTAGCAGGAAAAAATATTGTTTTGGGTTACCCAGGTTGTGGTAATCAGCTAACTAATTTCTTTTTTTAATCTGGAAACCCACAAAGTTTGATATTTGAATAAATCAGGAAGTGTCTACTAGTCTGAGGCAGGAAGCTCTCTTAGTGGTGATGTCCTACTTTCATGTTGTGAGAATAAAGGAACTTGGATCAGAATGGGTGAAAGCCAAACCAAATTTCCCCTTCAGGATCCTTATTCATTTAGCATAAATACATCTAAGTTTGTTTTGCACATAAAATACCAGAGTGATGCAATTGATGTGTTCCTACCATAGCTCCTCCCCTCATCCATTACTCTCCGTTTCCTTTATTGTGTGTGTACCTCTTGTTAATGGGGCAGATAATTCTAAATTGCAAATGTCTTAAGTTAGAATTCCTAAATGTGGACAGGAAATGGAAAACCTGGATATTTTTTGTGTCATTACCTGTCCTTTCATGTTAATAATTAATTATAGTAATGGGAGAAAAAGGTATTCTATCTAGAAACAAAATGCATGTCACCCTTGGCACAGAGCAGCTTCTATTAATCACATGTACATGAATAAATGTGTGATACACTTCAGTAAAAACAACGCATTCTATCAATATTACAATGCAGTCCTAATTTATGACAACTAATGAGAAAAAGTTTCTATTCTTCACTTGTGTCTACCTTTCCTTGGTCTTGTGCTTTCAGTGTATTCTTAAATGTGAACTGTAGCAATTAGTTTTCTTAATAATAATGGAAAAGGTTACTTATTAGACTAAAGCATAAATGAAGTGTAACACAAGCAGTTTGCCCTTACTGATTTTTTAGTGTTTGTTTGTAGGCTTGTTTTGTTTTTGCTACAATTCTCCTTGATAAGACTCAATCTTTGAGGTGAAACAGCCTGATGGTAAAATCCCAGAATTCACATAGCAGAGTAGTAATTCAGATTGCCCTTATTTCTCTAAAAATTAAGTATTCAGTAAAGCATAACCAAATTTTGAAAAATAAATGTTATGGATTCTTTTCACTCATGGAAGTCACAATTTCATAAGTGGCAGGTGTCTTCCTTCTCCTGCCTTTGATAGTGACAGGTGCTTGGAAAGGAAATAAACCAGTCATATCAAAGGCACTACAGCTTTTGTTATTGTTCCTGTCTTTAGTGGTGTGCACTCTTCCTTACTTTTTATTGAGTTTAAATTTAGAAAGGTTGAACACAATTTTCAAAATTTGTACTGAGGAACTAAAATATTTTTGAAGAATTTTACATAATTTTTAGTAGATTCAATAATTCAGTTGTGTTTGATCTGGAAGAGGAAACTTGATTTTATGAGCGATTACACAAACAGTAAGGTCAAAGGTTTGGTCAGAGGTTACAACAAAATTACTAAATAAGAGCTTTTAATTGTTTTATCTTTTCCAAAATACTGAAGTAACGATGAAAGGGAATGTTGCCCTATAAGTTGTTTGGTTTTTTTTCCTCTGAGTTACAGGCCACATATTTAGGAAGTTTGTGCAATGACATTGGAAGGGTAACTTGTGTTATATGAAGTGCTAAGCTTCCTTTTGTTCTCTTGAATGGCTGATGAATAAGGAGTTGATAGCATTAGTTCTAAAGAGCTTCAAACATTTATTAGCCATGTTTTAGTTAACTTATGTTTTTAGATGGACAACTCTGCTGGCTTTTGGGTTGGAAAGTGAGGAACAATTTGTAGCTTATAATTTAAATTGAAGTCTTTGTTTCTTTCTCCTTTATAATGGCTTTGTAGTTGTGATGATGTTCTGGGACTGTGTTACAGTTTTATTGAAAATAGTATGGAGTGTCTTGGTATCAAGAGTAGCCTTTTATCTTTAAATTCTGCGCTGCAGTATAACCACTGCTTGTGAAGGAATTTTGTTTTAATCCTGGGCTTTGAAGGCTATTTTTACAAAATAGCTACATATTTACTACATTTGATGATGTGGGGTCTTTTTCAGTTAAAATTTCCCAATATTTACCGCTTTCCTTTCATATAGCTTCTCCTTCAAGAGAGTGTGCTATTCCTAGGAACACTGAACATCTGTGACTATCATTTGTTTCCTAAAATAAGTAGACAGTCAGCATCTTTTAGGTATGTTTGAAGATGCTTGTTGTCTGTCCAAAAATTACTTTTTCTGGTCTAGTATCTGCAATTTCACTGTGTTGAAACTGAAGTGCCAGTGTAAGGATGTTTTTGTATGATGCAGTTATTTTGTTTCGTGTATTCTAGCTTCCTCTAATATCAGATGCAGTTGACAATGAACTTTTTTCGTTTGCTTAATCAAGTGGAAGCCTACAGAAAAAAAAGTCTTGAACTGGGATTAGTGCTAGGCATTAACAGTTTGGTTTAATGGATTTAAATTAAATCTTTAGAAAGTTATGTGGTAAATGGGAGAGAGAGATGATTTTGTGGTTTGATACATTTGGGTAGCGAAGAGTTTTTTTCTAAAATGTTTCAATTTAATATTTTCTCTTACTTTTTTAAGGGCTGAGGGTAGCCCAGGATGGCCGCAGCTTCATATGATCAATTATTAAAGCAAGTTGAGGCATTAAAGATGGAGAACTCCAACCTTCGCCAAGAGCTAGAGGATAACTCAAATCACCTCACAAAACTGGAAACCGAGGCGTCCAATATGAAGGTAT
>VZRN01000427.1:661092-731654 GCA_013397935.1 Dasyornis broadbenti
TTTTTTTTTTTTTTTTAAATCCATGCTCTATTAAGAAATCCCGGATTCCCAGGCATATTTGTTCCTGCACCTGAACGAAGAAGTTGTGTCCTCTTGTTTGTTTCAGACCCTTTTCATTGGAAATAGTCACGACATAGATTTGATTTCCCTTGAACCTGAAGAATGGAGTGGGAATGATCTTGGGGTCACATGGGAGTTTGTGGATGAAGTTTGATGGGGATCATTGTAGGATTCTTTTAAACTGGGAGATAATTTTAGTTTTTCCGCTTTTGGAGAAAGTATGTGGTGGCTTTGTTGCACTGAAAGAAACTGCATGGTTTGTATGGTTCCAGTGCCATAATTAGGGATAATTACAAGCAAAGTCATTAGCAGAGCTGGAGCAGTCAAGATTTAAAGCCCTTTGCCTACCACATATGTGGTCAAAAAATTTCCCAGATGTCTTGGAAATAAAGATCCTTTGGGAGCACAGAAGTGTCACAGAGCCCTTGTAACGCATTTTACAAAGTAAAATCCCAAATACTAGCAGAAGAAGGGGAGCAGCAGTGGGGAAAACAAGCTGTGATTCCATGGCAAACATCACTGTTCTTGCAATGTGAATTTTGGTCTGGGGCCCAGTGCAGGGACATCTCCCAGTGATTCTTTGGACTGCTGCACTGTTTTTCTGCTTGTTTCCTTATACTCATTCATCAGCTGTGAAGGGCAGTGGTTAGGAAGGGCATTTTAAAGACAATATTTAAAGAATTTGATTTTGGAAGTAGTGTTATAATGTTGTGTAAGTGTGCCCCATCTTTATAATCCCTACATTTCAGAATTGTAAGGTAATCATAGGGGAATTAAAAGCTTGACATGAGCTCATCTTGCACATGTATTTATTGTAAACTGCTACTGACCTATATAAGAACAATTCTGAATGCTTCCTGTTTCAAGCTAAATTTCATATTTAAAAGTGAAAACTCCATTTGCTGACCAGAAAACAACATGATGGGTAAACAAAGAGAAATATGATAATGGGGGGTGCCAAAATGATTAGTAAAACAATCTCCACTTTGTTTTTTAATTTGTGTTGTCCTAGGGATTAACTGTTCAAACAAAAGAAATCCCTCAGAGTATTATGACTAACTTGGGAAATTCAGTTGTTTTTATTGGCTTACTGTCAGATGAAATACAGCAGTTTGGTATGATAAAATGTTCTCTCTAAATCAACAAATATGCTGTTTGATGGTCAATGAAATAACAGTGTTGGCCCATAAATAAAGAAAAACGGTGTCAGTGTCTAGATGTAAGGGTAACTGCATAAAACACAGACTGTGGACAAATTCAGAAAAATATGAACAGTTTTATCTGAACTCAAAACCTGTAAAATTCATGGAGACAAAAAGTAATCCAAATGTTAACTGTACTACTTTGTGCATATATTTACGTCCTCACATTTGTAAAAGACTTTTTGTGAGACTTTCCTGCCTGATTCTTGTAAAAGACTAATGTTTTTCCCTTTAAGGGTGGCTTCTCTTTTTTTGTTTGTTTTTTTTTTTTTAATGTCATAGCTAATTGATATTAGCATTTTTCCCCGTATAAAATCTAGGGGGAAACTGATATATTTAACTTAACCTCAAGAGCTCTAGAAGTAGCATAAGAGTGACATCAAGCTTGATTTCCACACTCACTGTTGAGTGCTTTGATTTTGTAGTAATTGAGTAATCCATATCTTGGCTAAGAAAGCCATTTTTAGCATATGTGATGCTCTGTGAGCAAAACAATGCCTCTTTTATTTTTATATAGTGCACTTAAAATTTTATTCTACATATGACTTTCCAGTTTATTCAATGTCTTCTGTACTGTGTCCACATGTATCAAATATGAAATGGGAAGACTGTTGCTAGAAATTATTCAGATTTGTTGATTGTTTTGAGAAATCTTCTAACCAGATAAATATAGACTATAAAGAAACATGGTAATGGTTAAAATCTTATCAGAAAATCATGAGCTGTTCATTCACTTTTTGAGGCAGGTGGTGCTTTGGCAGATCATTTTCTTCATATAAACATTTTGGTTTTAATAATTTTCTGGGGCAGGTATTTTTTGGTTTTATTTAGTTTGTGTGTTTGAAGGAATAAATATTTAAAAGACGAAGTCCTAAAGAGCTTGTTAATCTCACGTGCATTACAGATCCAGAGAGTGATTTGTTTTTGACATTGATGGTATTTGTGAGTTTCTTCTGCTAATTAGATAGCAGAGCAATAAACCTCATGATGCTATTATGTTGGATTGGAATATATTTTCACTAAATAAGAAAGCAAGAATTAAGATGTTTTATTTTGAGGAATTTATTTTGAATGCATTTGTAAAATATTAAGCTACAGTAATTTAATATGGTAGCAAAAGGAATATTAAGTCTCTGGAGTATAATATCCCAGATTTATTGCAGTGTTGTGCATACTTTGTGATGTTGATGAATTAATATGCAAATTAGCAGAATTAAAGGTAAAAACTATGCTAAAGAAGATGCCATGGTGCCTGGTTTTCATCTTGTTTCTGTCATGACGGATTTATAAAAACTGTGAGAAAGCTTATATCTTATTAGAACTCTAGTGCAGTTTTATAACTAAATATGATTAAGTTGCATTTTATTTTATCTGCAAGTTCAACTTCCCATTATATCTTTTTATGACTATTGGAAAGGATGAATATACAAATATTTATCAGGAATAGCAGATTGACCAGCAAGTGAGCAACTTAGCAGCTACAGTAGCTTTTCATTTTAGAAGGAGGGACTCTGGGAAATGTGCTGTTTGAAGATTGGACCTTGTTAGCCAATGTTTGTCTATAAAAACAGAAGATTGATATTCAGAATGTTCCAGAAACTAACTTAACTATCTTACAGTGTTTTTACATGGAAGCTGTTCTTTGTGATCACTAAGTCATAAGAATGAAAAAAAAGTTTTAAGAAAGTGCTGATCCTTTAAACCAGGTATACCCATGGCTTAATCACACCCTTTTTAGGAGCAAGATTTCAGATACGATTTGTACCCATTATCCCCCTTGACTAAATTTCAGTGTTTCCTTTTAAATGTCTACTGGGCAATTATCTCTTTAGGAATGAGTAACTGCTTTTATCAGATGTCTCCCTAATCAGGTAAGCAGGTGATCACATTTTCTTTTAAATTGACAAACTTCATTTTATGGCCTTACATCTGCTTAGTCACCACTTCTTGATATTTAACCTTGAAAACCTCTTTTGTTGTGATCAGCTGTCTCTGACCATCAGTGTTTATTATCCTCTTTGTAACGCATAGAAGGTGGTAGGAGATATTTTTATAATTGGCACAACAATTTTTGGTTCAGCATATAGTGGTAAGCCATGTGCTCACAGATTAGAATTTGAAGCCCAACATATTCACAGAAACCTCTTATATAAACAGCCCAACATATTGTTATGTGCCATATGCAGATGTAGTGTGCATCTATCTGCATGTGTGGTTCCTCAAGTAGGTGGTAGATAAATACATTTGACAGATACCCATGTTTGCAATATCATCTTCAGAATTCCAACAACTGTTTTTCTTCTAAGGTACCAGAAATTATGCATTTTGCTGGGGATACTTACTGTGTCAGCTAAGATCGCTTTTCCGTCTCTGTGCAAAGGGAAAGTGCTTTTATCTGCGTCCTGCCTTTTCCTTTTTTCATTTCATCTTCAGAGAAAAGGTTTTTGGTTGGCGTGGCACATGGTGAAATGTTTCACCAAGGCACACGTAGGAAAACGCAGTTGAAAAATGATGTTAAGCTATGAAAGCAAACCATCCAGAAAAGAGTGTTAAAATATGTTAAAATATATGTATTTTATCTACAAGTGATATTAGCGAGTAGACTACATGTAGTAACTGAACTGCAGTATAATTTGAGATGTTTTATTTTAATCTTTAATGTAGTACAATACACAGTGTATCCTCTTGCACATTAGACTATTACCATTATTTCTAGAACTAGATTCCAGAATCTTGGTGTCTGAGTGATCTGAGTTATCTGGTATGTTGTTATTTTTGCAGAGGTCAAGTCAGATAGAACATAGTGGATTATAGTTGATCCATGGACCAAAACCAGTGCTGTGATATCTCCACAGTAACTGGTCATACAGAACTTGAGGATATTTCCCTGCAATGCTAAGACTCACTGGCCCTGCCACGAATTAGTTATCAACAATAAAACTTAGTGAACGAAGTGACAAAACAGATACAGCTAAATATCAAAAATAAATTATATTCACACAAGTGTTCAAAAGCAACATGAGTATGGAGTTGCTAAACTGCCAGTTTTAAGTTATAACCTGTTTTACTTTCTCTTTGTCAGTTGGGAAGATTGAGGTGTGATCCCTCTGGCTTTAAAGAAAGCAGAATACAGCCTAAGAAAGAGAGAAATCATTTACTTGAGTGATCATGAGATCTTTATACTTAAAATTGTAGCCATGCAAATTATTTCCCTTCTGACAAAAATCTTAATCGGTTTATCAGCCAGTAATTTCTTGTCTGTTCACAAATCCTGTAGTTCCTCTATGGGAGGTTCTCTCCTTGCAGCAATTCTGCAAATTTTGCTTCATAGTCTTATTTTCTCTTCTGTATGTTCTACTTTCTGCTGAAGAGAGAGCTCTTAGAGCTCTGTTAGGTCCCCCCAGAACTCCTGAGATTCTTCACCAGCATGCTTCCACTTGCTTCTTTATGTGTTGTCCTTTATTTGTTGTCTGCTAAATGTAATGATACTCTGTCAAATTATATAATTCAAAGTGAAGAAAGTTCAGTGACTTTTTTTGCTCCTCCACCACACAGATACCTGCATTGCTTACCCTCTGTGTGTATGTAATTTCCCCTTAGGATTCTTTACATATTTAAATCCTGCTGGTTATTAACAAACACTTGATATTGTCAGAAAAAGATCAAGTTTTGTGATCAAGATTCATTTTAAAACGGGCTCAGCATTTCATGATGCAAGTTACAGAAGATGGCAGGTGTGACTGTGTGTTACTTTCCAAAAAAAAAAAAAAGTTTAGGAAATGCTGCTGATCTGCAGACCTGCAAATGTGAATTTGTAATGGTCATGCCAGAAACCACAGTAAAGAATAGACTTACTAGTGGGTAAAGAGTTAATCTTTCTTTATTAGGGAGAAATGTAGCTCAAAAATACAAGTTCTCTAGGGGAATCATGGAGTAAGAAGTAAGCAGTTTTGGCACTGATGGGTCTGCTTGTTTTTCTAAAATGAGTTCAGTAATGTCTCTCAATAAAGGCTCTTGTAGAGCCCAAGTTGATTTAAGATGGTTGTTTGATGATTATTCAACTTAAAGGTAGAAAATGAAGTGCAGAATAAATAGTCTTTTTAATTTCTTTTTTTTCTTTAGTAAATCAGTAGTATCCAGTGAGATTTCTGCCATTATTTGTATTTCTTTTCAACATATTCATAAGTTGTGTAGGAAAAAAAAAAGAGTGAGGTAGAAAAGTTTGACTGATGATTTTCATGGTGGTAAAAATGAACACAGGAGTGTGAATAGTTGCAGAAGACTCTTGTGGTATTGAGTGAGTGAATTGAATACACGGTAAATAAAATTACATGTTCCAAAGCAAAGAAGAATCATGGCTTCTAGAAAAACAGCCTTAACTTTATGCGTGCCATGAGGGTTTCTGAATTAATATGACAACAGCATTGAAAGCGGTATTAGAGATACTCTAAAGATCTGAAAAATAAAAGGGCTTTTCTGTATAGTATCAGGTTAGTGCTTAGTTTGGATCCAAAAAGTTGCTGTGATATTGGGAATTACTGGGCATAAGCAGAGCAACAAAACAGTTATAATTGTGTCAGGATGGACGCATGCTGGTCCAGAAGATGAGTATTATGTTCTGTTTTCTGTTCTGATGAACCTCCTCAGGAAGGACCTAGTGGAATTCATATTAGGTGCCAAAAAAATCCAGTGGTCTGAAAATCTTCCTTAAGTGACATAATTGAATAAAATGTGATTTTTCAGGTGAAGAAACAGGAAAAAGACAGGGACAGGATAGGAAGAAGATTGTTGAGCTCTAAAAGATCATAAATGTCATGAGGAGAGTTATTAGGGAATTCGTAGTCTTCCTGAATACCAGATCTAAGGGCATCAAATAACACTGAGATAGCATATGGAAAACAAACAAAACAAAGCTTGTTTTGTATCATGTGTTTGCCATGGGAGGTAGGACCACTGCAGATGTGGTTTCAGGAAAACTGCTTATCAAGGCCAGAGGGAAGCTTGGGAGAGGACATGCAAGAGAAATGAACAGTAGGTTTTATTCATCTATCCTCACTAGGTTCCTGCTGCTGGAGAGGAAGGAGGTTGATTTGGAAAGATGGTTGGTTAGTCTCAGTGTTGAGGATGGTGTTTGCTCTCGATTCACTTCTTGATTCTTGTCTAGAGCACACATCATATGAGGAGCAGCTGAAAGCTGGGGGCGCTCAGCCTGGAGCAAAGGAGGCTCAGGGGGGACCCTCTCACTCTCTACGACTTCCTTACAGGAGGTTGTGGTGAGTTGGGGGTAGGTCCCTTCTCCCAGGTAACAAGCAACAGGCTAAGAGGAAATGGCCTCAAGTTGTACCAGGGAGGTTTAAATTTGATATTACGGAAAATTTCATTGCTGAAGGAGTTGTCGAGCACAGAAACAGGCTACCAAGGGCAGTGGTGGAGTCACTGTCCCTGGAGGTATTTAAAAGAAGTGTAGATGTGACACTTAGGTACATAGTTTAGTGTAAGACTAACCCAGTGATGGATTTAATGGCTGATCTTGAAGATTCTTCCCAGCCTAAGTGATTCAGTGGTTCTGTGATCATCCTGTAATGTCAGTACTATGCTGCTGCGAGGTTGCAGATACAATACCACTCTTACTGAATCCTTCAGTTCTGGCATTTGCTTGTTTCCCATCATCCTAGTTCTGCCTGTGCATGCCTGGCTTACAGCTTCTCAGAGAAGAATCCTGTTTACCTGGATACAGACTGTAGTGAAAGAAACTTCTTTTTTTTCTCTTGCTACTTGAAGCAATTGAACATAAATTTTCCCTCCTTAATTAGCCTTTGTGTCACCAAGTGATGAGAACTTTCTAGCACACTCTTCATTTGCTCATTGCTATGCAAGTAGTGTACCTCAGAAAGTGGTGCCTGTGTTGAATCTGCCCTTGTCCTGGCATTGTTTCCATGCAGCTTCCAGCCAACTCTAATGAGTCAACTTCATTTTGTTTAACTGATTTTTCAGCATTCTGGCTGATGTGGCCAAAGTTAAGGGGTTTCGGTTTTTTTAAACACTTTTGTACTCCTGGCTCTTAGGAGTTGTTTGTATGGTACTGTAGGCTCTGCTGTCTTAACAGGGCTTGTTTTTCTTTTCTAAACTTTAAGTTCTTGTAAAGCGTATTTTGTTCTATACACTGTCTGGCACACAGGAGATGCTTTGTCTTGATTTCTCTGATACTTCACTGAGTTTTGTGCTTCCCTTTTGGGGAGCATTAGGCAAGAATGTAAATTCCAGCCATCAATAAAGGGAAATATACAAGGATTTGGAAGTGGTTTGAAGAGCGGCTAAAGATGCAGTAACAACTGAAGAGTTTGTGTAATACTGTTCCTGCTTTTGAGATGAAAGCTATGTGAGGGAATCAATTAATCAAAAGCATAAAATAATAAAATTTATGTGCAATTCATGTTTGTATCAGTGAATTTCACCATGTCGTGGTTTAGCTCAGCCCAGGTGTTTCTAGTCGGGGGGGGGAGGCCCAAAGATGGCTCCTTGGTGAAGCTTCTCGAAGCCTTCACCATGTCCAGCTCTGAGGTGATGGACATGCTGCTGGTCAAGCCTGGGCCAATTAGAGATGTTGGTTACGCCTCTGTGAAAAACATATTGAAGAAGAAATCAAAACAATGGGTGCACGCACTTTTCCTTAGCCAGAGGAGGAGGAAAAGGTGAGAGTATGTGAGGGAAAACAACATGGAGAGACCAAGGTCAGTGGAGAAGGAGGGGGAGGGGAAGCTCCAGGCACCGGAGCTCTGCAGCCTCTGCAGGCCGTGGTGAGGCCCATGGTGAAGCAGGGGGTGCTCCTGCAGCCCATGGGGGCCCACGGGAAATGCTGAGATCTACTTGCCCATGCCGAAGCGAGAGGATACCCTGAAAGTGGCCATGGTCCAGAGGGAGTCCTAGAGGAGAAACAGGCCTTGACTTGCACCCTGAGACTGAACTGAGTGCCCCACACTGGAGTGGGTGGGTGCCTGAAAGAGAGAGAGAGAGAGAGGTCCAGCAGAAGTCTGGAAAAGACAAGCCTTGCTCCCGAGATGGAAACGGCCTGGCTCAGAGGTCTATACCCCGTGGAAGATGGACCCTACGCGGCAGCAGTTTTGGGGAGACTGCTTGTCTGCGTGGGAGCCAGTATCACTGCTGCAGTGTCGGGCGGGCTGCCGATAATGAGACCCATGGCTACGCAGAGGAAAAGAGCCTCTCCCCGGGCAGGGGAAGAAGATCTGGGTGATGAACTGACCTACCTCCCCCCATGCCTTGTTCCCTTGTGCAGCTGCTGGGAAGGAGGGAGGGGGGAAGGTATAGAAATGATGGCCTTTAAGTGTTTATTTTACTTCTCATTTACTCCTCTGACTCTGTTAGCAATAAATTAGATCACTTTGCAACATAAGTTAGTCCTGTTTTGCCTATTCTAAGTGCGTCTTCTCTCGGGTTTCTTTATCTCAACTCATGAGCCCTGGGTGTGGGTGTGTTAATTTGGGGGTACCTGGCATCTGGCCAGGTTCAAACCATGACAGACCACCAGATCTGTTCTTTGCTTGTTGCAATAACAAACTTTGTGTTTGAGATAAACTATTAAAAAAACCCTAGTAATTTGCAAAATTGAGTTTATTTTTACTCTTTTTCATTTTTAGATTAAAAAAAAAATCCAGCCAACAAAAGAAGACTAAAAATGCATGTTATTTGTATTTGCAGATTAAAACATTAAGGAGATGATGCCATCCTCATTTTGCCAGCTGGTCCATACATCCTAGAGTACAATTCAACCTATTTTACAAAAAAACCTTCCAACCTCAGTGTGCTCAATGCTCCCAGTACGGATTAAAATATATGCTTGTATAGCATAGTGTTAGTTTCTAATTTACTTCTGCAAAGTTTTTAAATCCATATTTTCAGACATATACTGTTGTGTAATGAGTGAAGTATTTCTCTTGCAAGTTACTCCTTAATAGAAACTGAGTCTGCAGGAAGACTTGAACTTTTTTGTACTAGACAATACTTTTGATTATTTTTTTCACCATAACAAAAGTAAACTAAAACTCTATCTTCTGTTAGCTGGATTTCTTAGTCAGACTGTCTCCTTGAATGACTATGGTCTCATTATGAGTGGGTCACATACCTTCTGGAAATTGTACAACTGCAGTCCCCATCAGAAACACTATCTTTGGACAGCCAAGCTAGTAGGGGCAAATTAAGTGAGAATTGTGAGATACACATCTCAGCACTGAACAGACAGTGCTCAAAATCCAATTACATTCAGTACAAGCTACCAAAATATTTTGATTCAATAATAAAGTGTATTTTATTTTCAGTGTAACCACATTGTGTTTTGTATTCTGAAATAATACTGCATTACCTATGAAACAGCTGGCTGTAGAAATTTAACATTTTACCTGCTTATTAAGGGAGAATATTGAAAAACATAAGAATAGCAGAGTATCTGACACTTTGAAAAACAGGGCCCCTTCCAAAGGGTTGGCCATACAGGCGCTTGGACAGCAGGTGCACATACACCCCTGCTCTCAGTGGGAGCCTCTTAGGTTTTAATTCATCCCTTTCTGCACAAGTGTGATTAAAATGGACAGAATATGGTGTTACCTATTTTTGCTGAGTAGCCATGCTAGCTTTCTGATTTTTTCATATTCACTTTATTTAACTGCTGCTGTAAACAGCCTTACTGTATGTGATAATAGCTGGTCTTATCTGAGAGTGATTTTTTTGTATTATTTTATTTATTTTTATTTTTAGCAAGTGCATTGTTTGGTGAACAAGTAGGGAGAAAAGGCATTGATTCAGCAGTAGCATTCCTTGCCTGCGTTAATATTTCTGAAATAAGTGATAAGTTGTCAGCCTCTATAACTTGTGCTGTATGTATTCATCCAGTGTTTCCTTTTAATATCTGCTTGGTTTACATTTAATTTCAACACATCTCTTCCCAGCATGTAAGCACTTGAACTTTTGAAGTCGTGCAAGGGAAAATTGTAATCACAGGAAACATTATATGTTCTTTTAATCCACCCCTCTCCCCCCAGTGTGAGCCTGCATCTTCATTCTCAAATTAATTCACTTGCTCTTAGTTGGGTTTTGCATGTGCAGAATGTTTTCTTTTTGTGGTGCCCCATGCACTCCATCCTTTCAGGAGGGAAGAAGTGATGTTGTTCCTAAGGCGCATAAAGAAGACTGTCACATCAGGATAGTGACACAGGGAAGAAAAATACATACTGGTAGCATGGTAGATATGCAGGGGATAGCACAACAATGGTTAGATCCTCAAAAAATAGAAGTAGTTTTGAGAACGGTAAATGTGTATTGGTCATTCAATAAATTCTAATGTGCAAGTGAAGGAAACTGTCATAGGCTGAACTGATTCTTACAAATTGAATCAAGTAATGAATTCTGGGAAGTTCTGGGAATCTAGGAATTGCTTCAGTGACTGTACAACTAGTGCAGTCAGACATCTTTTTAAGCTCATGTGAGCTAAAAGTGTGGTTATACAATAATTTCGCATCCTACAAAACACAGATATTTAAAATACCAGTGAATTTATTTAATCTGCAGAGAAGCAGCAGAGGTGTTATATTTTTGGGTTTTGTGTCTTTTTATGATTTTAGAATAAGCAATATTTGCAATTCTAAACTTTTTACCAGGATCCAAATTGGCAGGAAAATTGAAGAAAATATTTGCTTACTTTATTTTTTTTTTTTAGAATTTAAGTGGAATTGAGCTGGTGATATATATAGTTAATGCCATTACTTTAGACAGCCCTCTTTCTGAGCATTCAGTTGGATAACTTTAGTTGAACTGACAGTGTGCTTGCACTAAAAACTTAGTACTGTCTTCTGTAAGTGGTTACAGTATATGACAGCTCCTGAGCATGGTGGCACCGGCTGAATATTTTTCTTTTAGAAAATGACATTGTTGGAAATTAAAATGAACAACATCATTTCACATAAGAAATGCTTTCCTCTTTCTGCAAGGTTGAAAGTTGAGTTTGCCCCAGCGTTCCACCTCAGTCAGCAGTGCTGTCATTGTTGGTGTTATCATTTGGACCTGGTTACGGGGCTGGGCAGCCAGAGCAGTGCTTGGCGCTTGGGGCAATTAGAAGGGCTCCCACCAAGCCTGATTAAATAGCAACATAATTCACCAAAATGTGTAGGAGCAAAGAGCTCTGTCCAAGCACTCAATCAGCCCCTGTGAACTCGTACCATATATGACAGAATTAAGACACTGTCAGGTTCATATAGTTGTGATAGGTCATGTAAGACCTTGAACTCAAGTTTCTACTATCTCTAAAAACACTTAAAAATAGTGTCCTGATGTCTGTCCCCACCACAGTTCTGACATTTAATGATGTTGTGAAATCTGATGTTCTTTTAGTATACGTTACTTTTTTCTGCCCTTCTAAATAATAATTGAAACAACGTTCAGCTCCATTGGAGGTCAAAAATTACTTTCTATTTAGAAATTTTATGTTATGTTTTCAGCATACCAGGATAGGAACATGAGTATAAATGCTGTCACAAATACTGTAATTTAAAAATAGTGCTGATTTGGTAAAGCATAATTTCTTATTCATTCAATATGCCTATTCTTGTCCTATACAGGTGCTAGGATAGATGCTAGTTTGCTCTCTGAAGTTGTGAACACTTTCTGTATTTGTGCAATTAAAGCTGGTTTTATACTCAAATGTTGTAAATACAGTGATAACCAACATAACTGGCCTGTGAGTATTCCTGCATCCAGGAATTTCATATATTTAATTTTCACTGTGATTTTCATATGTTTTGGCCATTACTGAATAAATATAACTTTGACAAAAGTGAATACAGGTAATAAAGCTTAGTGTTTAAATGTGGGGAAGGAGAGTTGTGTTTACAGAAGATCAAATATACCTGAATTGTTGTCAAAATGTCTTTTTATATATACCATATTTTGAAATATTCCTGAATATTAATATTTTTACATAGAGTTCTCAAAAATTGAATACACCTGAAATCTTAACTCCTTGAGATTTTAAATCTGCCATTGTTAGCATTATTGCTCTGTGATTCCTTTCTTTATTAGCAACTTGAGTAAATTCACAGCCCTTAAACCATTTTATTTACAAGAACTCTTACCACTTAGCTGAGTGCATGTACTGCTAGTTAAGGTGCTTTTCTTTACTGTAGTTGTGCAATTCCAAGCTGACAGTTCTGATCTTTTTTATTTAATTACTCATAAAGTAGGTTTTACGTCAGGATTATATTCACAGAGTCCAAACAAAAAAACCCAACCAACCAAACAAAAAATTGACAATGTTTCAGTACTTCACAGTCCAGAGACTGTGAAGACAGAAACCCTTTTAAATCATGATGAGTCATAGGGCCTGCTCCATTTTCAGAAACATTCTTTTGTACTTCTGCACAGGACAAGATAAACTAGGTTATACTTAAGTGGCCATTAAAATAATTTGACTTGCATTCTTTAAAAAAAAACAGAAAAAGACCTTGCAGCCTTTTCTTATAGACTTACATTTGTGTATTTTTTCAGTAAGTCACTGCTAAGTCAGTGAAGAATTTACTTAGAATAATGCTGTGAATCACTACTAATATACTTATTGAAACTTGCATAATGAAACAGATACTAATTGAATCTTGGAGACTCTTTTATACTTTAGCAAACGTGATATGAAGTTTAATGTAAAGTCATTGCAGAAAGTACTATTTCAAAACACTGTATGCATGTAAACAGTATTAGCGTTGAATCCTGGATTATAAGTAGTGAATAAACAAATGTTTTTATTAGCACAGTAACAGATAACTTGCCATGCTTCCTCCTGAAGGATTATTGCCAAAAATGTATCTGTTCCTTATTCAAGTAAAATTATGAATTCTCTAACTTGTCATTTTAGTACAGAGTCTCATTTTCCACCAGTCCCTGGCCCGGGGGCTGCATCTCCTTCTCTAACCTTTGTTTCCTTTATTTAACTGCCTGTTGAATTGTCAGCTTAGATTTTGAAGTGTAATGTGAGGGAGTTTGAAGTTGATGTCATAGCCTCATAATGGTGTTGTCACCTTAGCAATGGCATTATAGAAAAGAAATGTAGAAAAGTACAGAAAAGCTAACTTGAAAAAAATGCATATGCTGTTGGGGAAAAAAGGGGGGTAATACAAAACCTAGAAGTTAAAACTTAAGTTAATTGAAACACAGAACTGAGCAAGGTGATCCAGGATGCTAATGTTTAACTGTTGCCAATATTTAGAAAGAGCAGACCATTGCTGCCTGGACACCTGAGTCATGTAATTTGGTAGGGCTGGAAAAGCTGATGAAGTTCCACTTAGCTTTTCATATTGGAAGGACTCATTACATAGGAAAGCATCCTGAACATCCTGAAATAGCATATGTGCCACACACACGAGAGAGAGACTTCTAAAAAGGGAATGGAAGGAGAAGTGGGATTTTGGGTTGGTTTTTTACCTTGTACAGTGGTGCTGTTTTCAGAGAAAAGTGATTCATTAGTTAATTCTAAAGCTGTCTGAGTTGACAGGTCTCCAATAAGCCTGCAAAACTCTCTCAAGACCGCTCCACATATCCACATTGCCCTTTCCGACTTCAAGCTAAGTCTGCAGATCTGCCCTTGCGTCAGTGCAGGAGCCCTTCTTTGAAAAACACCACATCAGTTGTTTGTCTGCCTTTGCTGACAGGGCAGATGTTATGTATAGAGATGGCTGGGCATATGGCTGATGAGGGTGCCCTTGAACGTACTTAAAAGCACAAGCACAGAGAAGATGTCTTTCCAAGAGTACAGATTTTATCACCCCAGGCTGGATCCTAAAGGCAAAACTGGCATTTACAGGCAGTGAAGTAAGAGCAGATCTGTAGGTGAATTGTGTTGAGGACCCAGCACACATACAATATGTATTTTAGGGTGTTTTCTCTTTGGACTAGGTTCAGCTTAGTCCCATGGAGTGAATGTCCATTAGCAGTCTTGAGCATACCTGCTGGCTCAGCTTGTTCCGAAAGGAATTCGGTTCATGCTCCAAGATCCCTGCGATGGGAATCGGGGTACAGCTGTTGTGGGCGGATGGAAGTCTGGCATCAAAGTGGTCCAAACTAAGACATGAATGTGAGCAAACACCTTGACTCCATCAGTAAACTGGAAATGTGGGTGTCTGCGCTCCAGAATTCTTCCTAGAGCAGCATGTAATTACTTGTTGGGGGCTGCAGCGACTGGACTGATGCCATTTGGTCTGAGTCTAGGGCGTGAGATTATTTCCCCAGAATACAGCACTGTTCTGTACTCAAAATCCTTTTACTCTTTTTTTTTGTTATGATGAGAAACACTTTGAATACAGGAAAGCTCGTCGCTGTTCTGCTTAAAGAATATCTTGACTAGATATTCTTTAGATGACATGTTTTTTTCTCTCAAAAAGAGAAAAGTGAATTTAAAAGGTACCTTCTGTATAAGTTGCAAAAGCCATTAATATTGACAGTAAGGTATGCTAGACTCTTAAAAGAGCAAAACATGGATATGGACATTGATATGGACATCTTAAATTGTCTAGAATTCATGAGTTTTTAGATCTGAACAGAAGTACAGTCCTGTGTGCAGAGTCTATGTATAAAAATTACAGTGTACCTTTCATTATTCAGAATTGCTTTCATCTCCTCACTATTGCTGCTTCTAAAAATACTTTCTGTGCCACAGTATGAAAAATGATACTTTAAATGCCAGTAAGGACTTTTTGCCTTGTAGCAGTTTTTTTAATTTGTTCTTGCTATTGATGCATCTGTCATGATATTGAAAAGACTTTCCCTAACTTGCATTTAATTTTCTACCGGAATTTAAGCCACTGAACATTTGGGGCCTAGGGGCTTACAGGCTTCCTTAGTACAATAGTCATTGTTTACTAAGGGGGGTTTTTTTGTGATTCAGAACTATATTCCTTCAGCTCAATAATTTTGTCATATATAGTTTCAATAGCACAGGGTAGTATTCTTGGGTTTGAAGCTTCAGCTGCATGCAGGAGTCTAAATTTCTTTCTTGTAGGCCTGGTGGTGGTCGTAATAGAAGTAGTAATAATACAAATAATAGATGCTATGAAGGAATAATAGATGCTCCCAGGCATGGTAATGGTAGCATTTGTAGTAAGAATAACATGATGCTTCTTACTGGTTTACAGTGGTGCTGAGGCCTCAAAGAAAACAAATCCTGGAGATTACTTCTGTTAGTTTGATTATTCCTGTTATTCTTGATTACTTCAAGATACTTTTCTGTTAGTTACATAGCCAAAATTTGTTTTTACAAGACTGACTGATTTCTCTGTGCTTACATTTCGCCGTCTCTTAATTCAAAATAACTGGTATTCACTTTGAGAATTTACAAATAATCCAATAGATTGAACTGCCAGATAGGTTGAGTTAGCTGGGGTATACTTTATACTTTATGTCATGACAGTGCTGGGGGAAACACTGCAGAATAGATTTGATGGCAATTAAGATTATGACACTTGATCACTGCTCACATGAAATATAATTTACATCAGTGTCTCAGCAGCTGTTACATGAGTGTGCACTTTAGGGCAAGATAGGCTATATTTACCTTGGGGTTATTATTGTAAGAATTTCTTAATCAAGCTTAATTTCTTATAGGAGGTACTGAAACAGCTACAAGGAAGTATTGAAGATGAGGCAATGGCATCTTCTGGACAAATTGACTTACTGGAACGACTTAAAGGTAAATCTAGAACTGTTTTAAGTATGTTTATTTCTTTCTCCATTGTTTTTAATTTGGGATAAAATTTTCCAAGTCATTTGCATCTTCCTTCCAGTGCTGACGTTGATGATTAGGCATAGTCTCAGTGCCTAAACATTTTTGCTAAACATTTTAAGACACTTCCTTGAAAAAACCAAACAAACAAAAAAAAAAGAGAAACAAAGAAACCCAAACAAAACAAATAACTTCTCCTTTTATACTTTTGCTACTGTCACTCTAGGACTTGGTTTGAATTGCTTTTAATATAATTTGCATTTCATTCTTCAGAAAAATTACCTGTAAGTTAGTGTTGGTATAGTTCCACTAATTTTCTAAATTTATTTGCATGTCCTGCCCTCTCCATGTCATATTACTGGAATTATTTCTGTCATGCTGCAAATTGATGGCCCCTTCCCTACAGCACGTGCTGGAATGTGTATCATCCCATTGTATGGGAAGGGCAAAGCAAGCCCAGGCCGCTAACTCCGTTTATACGTCCATTATCCCTGCCACTGACCCAGAAATTTCAAAAGGAATGTCTACGTTTAAGAGGCCTGTGACAACCAGAGCAGTCATCTCTTACATGATGGTAAAGCATCTGCATGATCTCTGGAAAATAAATTGTTAGGAAGAGGGCCACAAGGTAATTCGCATGATGTTTATGCAAAACTCTGCCCATTTCTTAAGTCCTCTGGGAGAGAGGCAGGCAGGCTTGCGTGGGGATGCTGTTCTGATTGCCAGGATTGCAGTTTGGCCATCTGCTCAGATGACTGCTGTTCTCCAAGACTACCATGTCTGTTGTTTTTGTTCACAGTATCTTTGCTGCATTTCCATGCGAAATGTTTCCATTAAAAACCCCATGGATTTGTTCAGGAAGTAAGAAATTAAGATAGAAATTATTTTTTAACTTTGTGCTGCTGAACCTTCTGCTCTGAAAAATGTTTGCTGTTTATCATCCAGAACTGAATCTGGAAAGTACGAGCTTCCCTGGAGTGAAGTTAAGGCCAAAGGTGTCCGTGCGTTCGTATGGGAGCCGGGAAGGGTCTGTGTCGAGCCGCTCAGGAGAGTGCAGTCCAGTCCCCATGGGGTCATTTCCAAGAAGAGGCTTTATGAATGGAAGCAGAGAAAGCACTGGTTACTTAGAAGAGCTAGAAAAAGAGAGGTAAATTCATACGTTTATACGTCCAGTATGGATTGAATTCTAATTTTAACATGAAGGTTTACTGACACACCTAGTATTTAGCTATCATGAATATGGTTTTGATCAGTGGTGTATGTACCTGTCATTTACCCTGAGAGGTAGGAAACCAGGAAACTACATTTTATTTAGATGCACGTGCACAAAAATATAAAAATACTCTAAAAATATCATTCAGTTTCTATTGCTTCTTCATGTATGCATTTCATTGTTACTCTTTTTTGGCTGAAGATTTTTATATTTTGATAGGCAGGTTGTTACTATCTGAAATATATTTAAACAGCAAGGGTGGAGCATCTTAACTGCCTCCATATCTCCTCACCGCTGTTGATAAATGGTGAAGCTGTAACAATGTGATGGTGCAATCTCTTTCTCTCTTTTGCAAATGGTTATTAATTACCATAACTGGTTTATCAATTATTTACTATTAGCAGACATTTACCTAGTGACTCTACTCTCTCAGCAAATCTGTCAGCTAAACAAAATACTTGTTCTTATCTTCAAGATGTTGTTCCCATCAGGTGTTTTATATTGGCAAAATCCTGGAATTTCTCTTCTTGAAAGGCAGTGGTACCCATTTAATAGGAAGAGCACATTTTCAGTTCAAAATACAAAATTGTAACAGTTTATCAGTCACTTACAAAGGAAATGCAAAGTAAGAGACATGCAGCTGTTTCCGCTGAAGCCATCTTTATTTCTTAAAATGAACCTGACTGAAATACCAGATTATTTCAGAAGCCTATCTGCAAGACAGGGTTTCCTCAAGATTTGGTCCTACTTGATGGGTGGGATGTTAAGGTGGGGTCTGCAAAATCAAACAAACTGCAACATAGTATTTTTATGCGTAGTAGTTGTTAACAAGCAAAAAAGTCCATTTTGCAGTTGCAATACAAAAGTTTTGTGAGTAATGAGTGGTTTGTGGACAGCCTTCTAGAAGACCCTCCTCTAAAGGGTGTTCAGCAAAATTTTTGCAGCCAAAACCTGAAAGGAGTATGCTTTGCTTCCAAGTCTAGGTCCCTTTTTTTGGTCCCATCAGTAGAATGAAAGTAACTTCCCATGGACCCATACTGAGCCTGTTCTAGGAGCTACTCTATTTTTTAATTTCTCCTAGCCAGGATCACTGATGATATTTGTTCTGTTGCATGAAACGTAGATTTCTGAGGAGCTGTATAAAAATGTTTAGGAATTTGGGCAAAGACCCACTTGCTCATCTCAGTCTTCAAGAGCCTAATGTGTCTGTCATTTTGCATCTTAACAAACTGTCCATTTATTGGTATTCTTCCAGTGCTGTGTTTTACTCCATATGAAACTAAACTCTTTAAACACAGTTGGGACTTACAGTGTGGTTCAGGTCCTGGTCACTTGGAACAAGGAGTGTTTATAGCAGCCGGAGTTCTTTAAGATGAGTAGCAACTCTGATTTATGATTGATGAACCTTTTCCACTCTGGTGGATTCTAAAGTGATAGATCTTTGGACGTTTTTCTTGGCAATAAAGACAACTTAGGCAGTCAACCAGTCTGTTGCAAATAACGCTGGAGAAAAAGGATAAGAATATTTTAATTTCAGAGTAGTTTAGGCACTGTTACTGTCGCAGCTGATGAGGTAAATATTTGTGCTGTGGAGAAGATGGATCTATAGAGGCATGGCCAGATCACATCCGGCTTCATTATTAGTGAAATGATGGCTAATCCAAAACTGCTCTATTCTTTAAGCTGTTTCAGGCTATATGTGGAAGCATGTTGACCATTGATGAGAACCCTGGGTAGACAAATGAATCAAAACAGGGAGGGTGGGTATAGGACTGTGCATCTAAAATCACTACCATTTCTAAAAGAAAATTAAACATTTATTTTCCTATGTTTTGTGTCTAAACTTGTTTGGAATATTTACTAAATTTCTTTCAATCAAAACATATATATTTGCTAATAGATTTTAAGCAGAATTTCAAGAACTTGTGGAACTTGACAAGCCTAAAATAATTTCGAATAAAATAACACTTTTTCAGAAACCTGCAGCAGGAGAGCATTTCCACTTAGTATTTTAACACAATATATGCTGCTCATGGACAACAGTTGTTTGTGTGAGGACTAAATGTATTTAAATATTTAGAGCAGTTTAGTGGGCACCTGGCATCCAGTCAGGGTCAACCCATCACCCTTGACTGAGAGTGAGCTTCTGAGGGGAAGAAAATGTATGAATTGATTCGCCTGTCAGAATAAAGATTAAATTATTGGCCCATATCTCATTTACTTGGCTCTGCTCTAATTCCAAAGTTTAAAAAACAAAATAAAATGAAAAGAGAAAAATGGGCAGTTGCATTGCTATGCTTTTAAATTGCCAGTTTTGAAGACACTGATCATTAAATATCTCCTGCTTTCTCTGGCTATTTCCAGGTATACTTTGTAAGAGCATTACATCAACAAAACACTTGAGAGTACACTGCAGGTTACTTTTTGTGTTTGTTTGCCATTGGCAATTTAGCAAATTTAATAATCTCACCTTTTTAAATTCTGTAATTTGCCACTAAAGGCAGTCTTATGAGGAACTTTATATGAAAATATTTGTATGCGTTCTTCATTCCGTCTGGGTTATGCCATTCTTTTTTTATTTCCTTAATGTTGATTTTGAGCATTTTCTCTCTCATTATTTTTTTCTTCCATTATGCTTATCTCATTTTGGCTGGCTGTACAACTTACCTCAAACTCTACAGCATCAGCACTGCTTTTCAAGATTTTATTTTATCTCCTACCAGTTGAAGTGAAAATATTAATTATAATTATAATTTACATAATGCAAGTAGAGTAGCATATAGTTTGTTTCCCTTCTCCCTTTTAACAAGGAATAATATTGACATAATTATGCAGAAAATATTTCCAAAAGAAGAAACCAGTTTTCTGCATTCATTCAGCTTCCTCTGTTGTTGGGAGCTTCAAAAGTACCACATAAGAGAAGTTTTTCAAAAAACCCACACTTCAGAAGAACAGTTCAAATTGAAAACTTTTTGTTAACGCCTAAAAATAGTGTAAAGTTCCAAAAGCTTTCTCCATTTGCTTTTCTGCATTCTCACTGAACTTGACAGGGTATGACAGAGAACAGAATTTTCTCTGATACTGTGAAAGTTCTAGTGTAAACAACTTGGGGGTATAAAAAGATGGAATAACTGCACTAGGTTTTTCCATAATTTTTTTCATGACCAGTGACAGGTCTTCCACTTCAAATCCTCTCCTAACCTCAAGAAGCTCCAGGAGGCTGAAAAGGAGCTATACTTCTGGTTGGAATAGTATCTGGTAGTAATGTTAAATGTGGGGAACAGCTTAATCAGACACATCTCCAGTCTTGCTGTTTATTGCTGCTTATTTTCAAGGAAACTGAAGTGCAGTGTGCTGTAGTTGTAGTGACCCTTCAGGTTTTGTGCTGAGAGAACCTAAAGACTGTTAAAACCTGAATTCTCACGCAGCAGTGATACCAAATTAGTAATCCCAAATAAAGCATCACTTCAGAAGAAAAAATGACAATATTAAATTAAACAAGTCACCCTCGGGCCATGCATTATGTTGTTTATGCAGCACTGATGGTTCCTAAGTTATTTTCTTGCTTCTAGCATCCATTGTGCATGTCAAAACAGATTGAATGACACAGTGTCTCACAAACTGAATACCCTATATTTCATAAGAGGAACTTAATCACATGTTTACTGAGCTGAAAGTAATCCCTCCAGTTTCTGCTACCAGTTCTTTGACATCCAGGGGCAGAATTAGTCAGTGGTTTCACATTTGCAAGTCCTCATATGGTAAAAATACTTTTTATAAAGATTGCATTAATTGTGTTTCTGCAAATTTTATTTGACAACCTGGACACAGCTGGTGCTTGGGCACTCAGGGTGGTAAAAAGGGGAGCTGTGCAGAATGCCTGTGTGTGTGCAGAGATTAGGTACAATGGCAAGAGAAAGGGCAGGTGGGAGGCAAAAAAAATTACTTTCTCAACAAGCTTTCCCCAAGCACCATCTATTAGTTTTCCCTTCAGTCTGTCTAAAGGACTTTAGGAATTTATGCCAGCCCAATTCTTGTGACTGAAAAATTACTGCTGTCCTGTAATACTGCTCCAGTTACCTGCCAAATTATGGTAATGGTTTGTTGCTTCTTTTCAATCATTTTGATTGTAAACCTGCCTGATGTTAAAGCTGCCCAGTAAAAGACTTACTGTGTAGCCTTGGCATCTTAAAACAATTCTGTTTCAACATGGCTGTTGGATCAGATCTGGAAATTGATGTCATTTTATTCATGTTTACAAACATTTAGCTCTCTTAGATGTGTTGTTTTTCAGTCTCATGTTGAAGGGAGGGATCTTGTCTTTTAATTTCCCATTTGAACACAGACAAAGTCACTTATTTTGGGCATGGAATAAATGTTAAATCATCAAAATTAGCTTGAAACATTTTTAAAGCAGGAAGTAAGTTGAACAGATTCTTTGAAAAACAAATTTTGAAATTCTTTCTTCCTTGTTTTGAGTGGAAGATGGCTTACCTTCTGAAATTGTGACTGGGATACATTATCAAAATAGTCAGGGGAAATTTGTACTTTTGTTATATGTTGTATTACTGTTCTTTAATGACTTACAGTAATTATCCATAATGTGTTAATGTGCTTTGTAAGGGTTCAGATGCTCTTGCTCAGGCCACAGCCTGAGAGGGATGCAAAAGTTAAGGGATGGGAAATAATACTGGGCAAACTTTTGCGCAGCTTTCTATCTTCTTGTTAAATGTTGATTTTGTCATTTCTGTTAATGAGCAATATTAAAACATCAAAAGGAAGAACAGTACTCACAGAAAGCATTGGAAAGAAACTAATTAATTTGTATTTTAAAAAGTAAAATGAGTGGTTTTTCTGTTTATTCCTACTAGCCAGGTTTTGCTGGAAATTTTTAATACATATTTGAAGAAATGTTGTAGCCATGAACACTATTTCACTATATTCATAAGATAGAGACTTACGTAAAATTCAGTTCATGAAGGATTGATAAAATAGTATGCAAAATTTCCAATAGATTTTTGCTTTTCTCTTGGTAATCTGCATATGTTATTTTCGTTATTATTGTCTTTCTCATTTATTACTTGGGCATGCAGTATGCTTATGTTTTATGTTATTTAAAATGTTTTTAACAGATGCAAGTGTATCTTGTCTGTAACATTTGGTGGAAAATATTGGTTTAAAGTATTTTAGACACTCATAGAAATGGCTTGTTTTGTGTGCTTTACCCATAGTTTTGCTTTGGGGGACAAAATGTGTAAAAAGTGCTCAGATGAAGAAGATACTCAATTCAGTAATGGGATTGAGGGTGCATTTTCTTAAATGCAGCTTGAACTGTGCAAAGCATATTTTTGAAAGAAGCAGGATACAAGTTAACACACGACTAATAACTGGGTTTGCTTTTACAAAAGGTCTCAGCCTTGGATTTTGAGGGGTTTTTTTGTTTTAGAGAAATATATATATTTTCCTCTCTCATAGATGTGGACCTGATGTGCTTAGCACAGAGGAGTGGATAGGTTGTTTAGCCAGGGCCAAGGAACTGAACTCAAATGTCTCCTTAGTGCACTCTTCAAACCCCCAGCTGGAAATGAAGTGTTAATAGTGAGACACTTCCTCCTTCTGCTTTTAACAGATCTCTTTTGCTTGCGGAGCTTGAGAAGGAAGAGAAAGAAAAGGACTGGTATTATGCCCAGCTTCAGAACCTGACCAAAAGAATTGATAGCCTCCCCCTCACTGAAAATGTAAGTACTTTCTGAGTGCTTGGTGAAGTGGCTGGTGCTACAGTCTCTGTTTAGATGCTGTGTGTATTTTATTAATTTGGTGGCATTCTCTACTATCACTTTAGTTCAGAATCTTTGTTTTCATTCAGTGTTTAAAGATAATTTAGCCTAAATAATGCATTTTTTTCACATAGAATTTTACATATTAAAATTCATACCTATCAGTATAAATGTCAGTAAAAACAGAGGAGCACTGAGAAGTCATTATGACAAATAAATTGCATGTCAGTACACTTCCTTAACTCTGTCCCCCCTGTTCTAGTGTTCAGTGGATTTTTCTAGTTTTGAGAGCAATGTTCGCATAAGACAATGTACACAAGTTCTGTTATTTCATAATAATCAGTAAAGTGATTCTATAGCCTATGCAGGTATTGTTGCCGTAACCTTTGACCTTGGCACCTCCAAACTATTTATGGTCAAGTCAGCATTATCTGGGATAATGAAGAGGTCTGATATCCCAGATCATGCAGGATTTCCTGTTAGAGCTCAGCAACTTGGACGTATTTGCAGTGCATTCCTTCACACATATAGTGCTGGGAAGGTGTGGTTGCCCACTTTCAGAGAGTCACATCTGATCAGAGATCAGCCTTCTGGGAATGGAAACAGATAATGGAAGCACTTCTGTCATCGGCAGAAGTAACACTGAGTCATGGCTGAGCTTAGCAGAGCACCAAGGGAGAAAGCCTGAAAAAGATCTTGAGGATCATTCTCATTCTCAAAGCACTGTCAGCTGTATCTGTGTCACTCTGCTGTGGGTTTTAAGATTGTCTCCTCAGTTTCGCAGATAATGAATTCACTTAGCTGCTCTTAGTGTTAGAATGTATAGCTTAACATCTGCAGTAAAGGCCTTTTGTGGCAATTTATATCCATTACTACTTAGTCCAGGCACAGCAAAATGACAGATCCCATTTGGTGCTTGGAGATGATTGCCTTGTTTGGACTGTCTGAATTGACCTTGGTGAAGTCTTCTGAAAGGACAGCTCTTGGAGATTCATTTATTTACACTGAGTAATTGTCCAAAACTAGTGAAGAGCTTTGCTCCTGCCTTGAAAATTCGTTTAGTTCAAAAGTCTTCCATTAGGCTGTATTGTTGCTCCTGGGTTTAACACTTGTGTTCTTTTCACAGGGTAGTTAGAAATAAAGTAGATAGTAATATGAATAGCATCATTATGTGCAGTAGCTTAATACTTCTGAATATTTTTGAAAATACCGATACAGATGGCACACATAACAATTCTCTTGGTAACTGCCAGATGTTCTTTTATGGAATGATACTTTCTCTGAGCTTATTTATTATATTTAGTCATTTGACAAAATGACATTGTGTCCCTGTTTTTCATAACACAGTAGTGTTTTAAGAATGCATTACTATGTTTCATTTGTTTATGAAGTTTGTTGTAGAAAAGTAATAGTTCTGCTTTTTGTTCTGAGAAATACATTGTTTACATAAACACTGTTTGATAAAATGCCTTCTCTGTACTCCGGTTTCAGTTCTCCTTGCAAACAGATATGACCAGACGGCAGCTGGAATATGAGGCCAGGCAAATCAGAGCTGCAATGGAAGAACAACTGGGCACTTGTCAGGACATGGAGAAGCGAGCACAGGTAGAGTTTTTCCTTCACCATTAGAAGACAGGGAAAAGGTTTTCCTGCATTTTTATTAAATTATTGGTAAATGTATCTTTAAACTGTGTGTAAACACAGCACTTAGTTAGCCATTCAAATAAAAAAATAGGAAACATGACATAGGAAGTTGCTCAGCAAGAAGTACACTCATCTCCCTGTTGTAAATAAGCCTTTTGATTCTGCAGATGGAGACAATTTATTCACAAGAAAATAATTTTTAATGATAATTTCCTTGCAATTTACTACCATTTTAGCTTCAAAAAAGCCCACATATTTGCAACTGCTTTATTTTGCATCTTTTTGCTGGGTTTCTTCATGCTTTTAAATTTAGAATAAAATCCAGCTACTGTTCTTAAGTTTCCCCAGCCAGAAAACATTTTTCAGGGAATAATCTTTTCAAACAAGGTGTTCAAGTAAAATGTAATTTACATACATATCTGAAAGTTGTTTACTCTCACCAAGAGTTGTTTTGCATTCATGATGAAGATATATATATATCTAACCACATGACACACCCATTTGGAAGTATAAATCAGAATGTAATTATGTGCAAATCATAAATTAAATAATCGGTTGCTGGTTGTAAAAAATAATCGCCCATAGTAGGAGAGCAACAATTTGAATTATTTGTTACTAGAGGTGTTAAATAACCAACTTGGTAAGATTTGGAGGTTTTATGGTGAATGTGACAAAAATTAGTATTTTCAATGCGAAGTCTCTTCAGGCTCTATCTCCCTTGCTAGGTTGACTCAACACAAAATTTTGCTACATGAGAAACATTTCTAATTTGATTTTACATATAGTTAAAGCAGCTGTCCTGATTACAAGAGGTAATCAGAATAGCTGCTTTAAATTTTAAAGTGAGTAATCTAATAGGACTTTTCAGAAAATTCCTACAGTTAAAAGTATTTAGCAAAACAGGTATCCTGCAGCTGTCGGGTTATGGGTGCAAGGCTGTACAGGGATTTGTCTGTGCTGATGTTGTCAGACAGGCCCAGGTCTAGTCTACTTGGACAGAAACTGGCTCTGATCTGGGAGCTGTAGGGCTGCTATTGAGGTTTATCAGCAAGGGTGATGCCCTTCATGAATTCAGCTGTGCAGTTTGTGTCAGCTTGTCCCACATGAAAGTCCTGCACAGCAAAACCCCTGGGAAAGTTCTTCTGCTGTTAACAGGCTTAAACTAGAGGAAGGTGAATTAAGCTAAATAGGCAGGCTTGGCTGTTGGCAAAATTCGAAATGCACTCAGGCAGGGATCAAAACAAATTATTCAGACACACAACTTGGCTATGGTCATGTCATTATATGGAAGTAATCAGGCTGAGCCTGAATTTGCTTCTTCCCTATTTGTTGCAGGGTATTAAATTTGGTGGGGGGAAAAATGCTGCCAAGATTATGTTGTAACATTTTATAGGTTTCTGAATTAATGTTTGACATGGGGTTTGTCACAGCTGTTTCAATCTCTCTATGTATCTGAGTAACACTTACATACTTGCAGAAATTACTGTGCCTATTGTGATTATATTAAGATTATTGAAGACGAAGTAACTACTTTTGCATGTGCTTCGTGTGAATTTAACTCATAATTCCCCTTGGTTTCTTTCTGCTAAGGACCAATGCCAAAAATGTGTAGAAGCTCATTGGTGGACAAATACATAAGAGCAATTTGTGCATTATTTCACGGTGAATTTTAAAAGTGCAAAATGAAATATTTCTATTTGGCAAGGATATTCAACTTGGTAGCTTTTCCACTTTCTTTCTGTTCCGTATTTTCCTTCCACCCAAACTGATTGGGAAACACAATACTATGCAAAATGTAGGCTGAAGGGAGGGAACATTTCAGCCAAATAGAGGCTAGCATTGCAGACATCTCTGAATTAGGAGTCCCAAAGAGTATTCTGTGAGAGAGCTGGTACCCTGCAGTTGCCCAAGTAGTCACTGCACTTTTCTGTAGCTGCCGTTTCTCGTGGCCCTCGTAATAATGGCTTTCTCCTGTTTTTTGTCTGGCATGAAAGGCCTTTGTTTCCTTCTGAAGCACCTTAACTCACTGCTGGTGTCTTTTTTGAAAGTTGTACACAAGCATGTGCCTAGCAGTTACTCAGAAAGATGTATAAGAAGCCTGCTGGCAATTTATTTCAGCTTGTTTAAAGATTTACACTAACTTGTTCTATTCTCTGAAGCTGATAATTTCACATAGTGGTGCTTACTTGCAAAAAAAGGAAAAAGGCATTCTTAGCCTTTTTTTATTTTTGCTGTTCAAAGGTTGTAACTGGTATACTTGGTAATAAATAGAAGCAAACTTAATTTCTATAAGATATATGAAAAAAATTCAATTCAATTCTAAAACTGAATTCATGTTCACATAGAATTTACTTTTCCTTCATGTCAGATTAAGAATTCCTTAAAATCTTACATGAAATTACCATTCTTAAAAGAATTTATCCCAAGAGCTCTAAAAGTTTGCTATAACAGCAGACCTCTAAAGATACAAGAAGATCCAGATCCTGGAGTTTCACATAGATAAACATTTCAGCACTGTTCTATTTATACAAAGGTCTTGTATGTAGAGCAAGCCATTAATAACTTTGTCTATTATATATGTTTATTTTGTAAAAAAAAAAACAAAAAAGCCAGACAACATTTTTAAAACAAAATGTTTGGTGTTACTTATTTTTACTTTCTATAAAGTGATTATTTTTCTATCACTGTGAATGTGGAGGCATTTTATTTTTTGTTCTATATTTGTTTTGTTTAGACACCTGACTGGAGCAGTGACAGCCAAATAATGTAAAGTTACTTTATACAACAATTTTATAATAAAATAAATAAACTTATAATAAAAGTTATAAGTAAATATAACAATAAATGGGAACATAGTATGCACTAACAGAAATCAAAGGTGATATTTCTTAATTAGGTTCTAAAGTTAAAAACATTCCTGATGCTTGTCCCATTGTGTATCTCAGATTTTTGCCCATTTGCCATTAGGCTCTGCTCCTTTGTGGCAAGAAATGCATTCTTTTTTTCTGCTTCTACAGTATTTGGCACAAAATACGCTCCTGGTTAGTGGAACTCCCCAGTCTCCCTGTAACAGAAAAAAATTAATTAGGAGAACAGTCTGATGTTTAAATCTCTGGACTAAAATTGGAAAGGGTGGATAGAATTCCTGTCCCTTTGGAGAACTCAATCAGTAATACTTGGAAAATCATGCAGTATTTAATTGTTTTCATCTGCACAAAAATTTTTTCCTATGTTTAGTTATGTATACAAAGATATTCAGATTTTCTTGATACCCTTTATTGGATAAATTGCTGGTTACACAGAAATAAACTCAATTTATGGGAAATTTTAGGGAGACCTTTTCAGTACTTAAAGGGGACCTGTAAGAAAATTATTAGCAGGGAATAGTGATAGGAGAAGAGGTAATGGCTTTAAATTTGTGGAGAGTTGATTCAGATTAGGTACAAGAAAGAAATGCTCTACAATGAGAGTGGTGAAACACTGGAAGAGATTGCCAAGAGGCAGCAGGGGCTCCATCCCTGGAAACATTCAAGGTCAGACAGGGCTTTCAGCAACCTGATTTACTGAAAGATCTCCGTGCCCTTGCCAGGGAGTTTGGAATAGATGACCTTCCAAGGTCCCTTCCAACCCAGATTATACTATAATGCTATGAAATTCAAGTAATTCTTAAAGACAATTAGAGACATATTTTGTCAGTCATGCATCACGTCACCAATACATAGATATTCCCAGAAATATTTTTTTATTATCTTTCTAATACTTAAAAATTTCCTGAACCAGGAGCGAAGGGTGGGATGAATCATCTCTTTGCCTCTATTCTGAAGCTGTTATGTGTTTTCCAATAATTTGCTTTACAAACTCAAATCAAATTTGTGGCTTAATGTTGTAGCTTTCCAACTCTACTAAATGTTGATGCTTATGGTGTTTTTTCCACAGCTGCTTCTGATGTGTGTTTCAGTAATTCATTATATTTTGTGGTTATGTTTTCTTGTGTATTTCTAAATTTTCTAGAAAGCATTGTTTCTATTGCATGTGCATCTTTTGGCATTAGCACATTTTAAAAGTTCATCTTATTTCCATTTTCAGATTATAAATGTGTCAAATAAGGTTGGTTATAATGCTGATCTTAGCAGTGTCCACTAGATTGCTTTTCTAGTATAGCACTGTAAATGTTAATCAAGTAAAAGCATCAGAATTTTCTTCTACAGTATGTCCATTTTATTAACCTATCCATGGCACAAAAAAAAATACTGTTTAATCAGTTTGGTGTTCTGCCCACATTTAAAGTCAAATAATGTCAATTTATTAAATTATCTAGCTCATGCACTTACTGTTTCACAGACTCACAATGCATCCTATGCTTTGCTGTACAATTTGTGTGGAGTATGTGTATCCTGTTACATTTGGAGTCTCTTAACATTCCCTTTTCTAACCACAGAATGGTTGCAGTGGGAAATGAGTAGCAATATGGCTGTAAAAGACTGATTCAGAGATGTCTGTAAAATCCCAGATAAACCAAAGAAGCAGTATGTAGATTAATATATATGTCTATATATACTTAGCCTGTTAAATTCTTTGAGATTTGTAGGAACAGAAAATCTCAGAGGTTGGGCATAAGCAAAACTCCCAAATCAATGTAGTAACTGAATATAATACAATTCTGTCAGAGTCTCATACCTTCAAAAGACTGTGCAAATGAAAATACCTCTCAGATCTCCATAAGGCGAGTAAATTTCTGATATTTAAGATTAACGTGAAAAAATTTGCTGAAGATCTGCATAAAATGTCAGTTTCAGAAGCATGAATATTGAGCAAGCTAAGGGGAGCATTTTTTATACCTAAATGTCTGCTGTGTGATGACCTATTACATCCAAATGAGTATCAGTGCTATTAAAACCCCAACTACTCAATGTTTTGAATGCTTGCAGTCATGCCTTTCATTATGAAGAACACTTGAATTACTGCATGTAGTACCTGCTGCATGTACCCACTGGAGTAGGTTTGTTTTGTAGTCAGCAGTATTTGCCAAGAACTCTTCATACTGTCACCCTGTACAATAAGTAAAAGGAGTTTTTGAACAAAATCAAACATGAAAATCCATTCCTTTCAGGCAAGGGTGGCCAGAATTCAACAAATAGAGAAGGACATTCTTCGTATACGACAGCTCCTGCAATCACAAGCAGCTGAAGCAGAGGTTAGTAAGCAATAACTTGCCTTTTTTTATTGTGGTATGTATATTTTCTCTAAAAAACCCACATTATTTGAATAAAGTGGTAGGCACTTTATTCCCATTATTGCCATCAGCTATTGATATTACAATTAATCAGGCAGTCAATATTCTTACACTGTTACTTGCTCTCTTTCCAATGAACTGAGGATGGAATGCATGGATTAGGCCTCATGCTACTGTGGAGCTTCAATAAATAATCATATATCAGTTAAAAGTTTAGCTTGAAATTTCAGTAAAAATGTCAACATGCAGTGCGCTTATAATGGCTGAGTGTTGGTTTTAGCAAATAATTAAAACAATCAGTTGTAGAAGTCTTTCTAATTATGAATCTCTGATAAGTAACTTCATGGTTTGCTTGTCTTTTGAAAGAGATAAGATGTGAAAAAAAGGATGAATAGAGCTTCTGTCAGACTTCATTATAGAAGCCTGGAATATTTTTAATGTTTAAGTACAGGGTTCTATATTAAGAAATGCAGGATGCTTCCTGTAAATTACAAAGTCCATAGCAGTAATTGCCATTAGCAGAAACTGCTCTTGTAGTGGAAATTCACTTAGAATGTCAGCTCCATTTCTTGTACTGGTAAATTAAATTGTGTGTTTGACATGAATATTTTATGACTTGTCTTCACCCAAAATAACTACAGGAAAAGCTCAGAGCATCATTTGGATCACTAAAGGATGCATATTTTTCCATTTTGTAAAATACTTGTTTCATAGTTCCAGAATTTGTGGGAAAATCCATTTTTATAAGTGACGCAGAGAGCAGTGTGTGAAATTAAAGTCACTTGGTCTATTGACATGAGTCAGTCCAGGTTTTTATAGATATTGATGAGCTCTCCCTGAGCCTTCTCTTCTCCAAGCTGAACAGTCGCAGTTCTCTCAACCTCGCTGTGTGTGAGAGATGCTCAGGATCCTTAAGGACTGCTGTAGCCTGCGCAGGATTTGTTTGAGTGAATCCATCGTAAATCCAGCTGTATTGTGCTGGGGAGGCCTGAGCTGGACTTTTGATGCTGAGCAGAGAGGAAAGGTCATCTCCCTGGCCCTGCTGGGAATACACCCCTCACTGCAGCACAGGATATTGTTGGACTTCTTCCAAAAAAGCCTTTAAAAGGATGGCCCACCAGGACCTCCAGGTGCTTGCCAGCTGGACAGCTCCAGCCTGTGCTTGTGCCTGGGGTTGTTCCCTCCCAGGTGTAGGACTTTGCACTCCCGTTCTTGAACATCATGAGCTTCCCCTCAGCCCATTTTTCCTGCCTGTCCAGGTCCCTTTGGAAAGCAGCTGAACCCTGTGCTGTATCAGCTTCTCTAACTTGGTGAGGGTGCACTGTGCCCCAGCATGCAGATGTTGAACAGTATTGGTCTCAGAATTAACTCTGGCTTGCCTCCAGCTGTTCTTTGTGCTACTGATTACAACCCCCTGATTCCCAGCTATTCCAGCAATTTTCAGTCCACATCCCTATGCACTCATCCTCCTGTTTGCTCTCCAAGCAGCAATGCAGAGACGTGCTGGAGAGAGAGGCATCTGGCCTTGCCCATTGCCCAGCTCAGGCGTGGGTGCATTCCCAGCAAGGCAGTTCTGCTGCACCTTGCCCTTCCTCGCGTGCCTGTGCTCAAGGATGTTCCTCTTATTTCAGTGTGTTCATTGCACTTGTGTTCCCACCAGCCCAGGCTCCTGTCTTGCCAGCCCTACCCTCTGTCCCCTGTCATTTCTCGTGTAAAGCTCTCCCTGCCTGGTTCACCAGCCTCTCAACAGGTAGTTTTGCCCCATATAGTCTAATAGATCCTGTCCCCAGAGTGTTTATCTTCTACTCTGGTAGAAAAAAACCAGTATTTTGAACTTATTTGAGCTCAGGGACTCAATCAACATTGAGATGCGACTACAAAAAAATGCTTTTGTCTCAGTTTTTCACTCCTTTCACCAAACTATTTGGCTGCCTCATACACTGACATTCTGATATATTAAAATTTTGGTGTGCTGAGTCTTACCTGGAAAATTTTGGGTAGCTGGTTGCATAGTTATATGTTTTAGGACAGAGTTACCGGGGTGCTTATGGTGGTAAAGGAGGCAATCAGTACGCACACCCTAATACTTTATAGTGTGTTTTAATCATTTCCAGCTGATGACCATCTCCTACAGAGAACAGCTAGATCTAATTATGAAATCATCTGGTGGTGCAGTCACACTGCAAAGTCCAAATAACTGAAAAATACAAATGTGAAACTTTTTTATATATTTATACTGTGCTTGATACAGTGATACTGTTACTGAGCAAGTTATATTTCTTTAAGAAGAAGTTTATGCAGTGGTGGGAAAATGTTGGAAAATTCTTTTAACCTTAGCACAATAGTGTTTGATCCCTGTATTTGTGGTTAATGCTTAGTTTTGTACCATAGAGTGCTTAGTACAAATGCCAGAGATTAGTGTGGCCTTGTGTCAACTAGCTACATCTGTGACTAATAAGTCATGTTCCAACTAATGCTTCCTTATTTACTTATATCAGTAATTAATATGCTCTAGTTGATATCTTAGTTTTGAGAACAAGAATTGTGTGTGACAAAAACAAATGGTAAGAGAAGTACACTATGACCTGACCACATATTTGAGATATTCTCAAGGAGGAAAGATTCCTCAGAAGATCTGAATATCCAGATAAGTCCATGGAAATTATTAGCATATATGCCTGTATTCAATAATTTGATGAATATGTATTAGTTTCAGGAATATAACTTAGTCTGTTACTGAGCATGCTTCAAGGAGAAATCCCCAAGTATCCAGCACTGCTAATAAAGAAATGTTGGCTTTCTAACCTGGTAAATTGGTTGGAGAGTTTATTTCCCAGTTTTTTATGCCAATACCTAAATTAAATGTGCTTATGTTACACAGATCTGGTAACAACAGTCGTAAATACCATAACTTGTCTGCTGATACAGTAGGCCCTGTGGTGATGCCAGTTACCGTGGAATCCAAGTGCAATATATCTTGAAGAATAAGATTAAATGTAATGCTGCAACATAAAATCAGCTTTTGGAAATCCATGAGCAGAGAAAATTCTGGCACACATTTTATCACATTTTTACGGTTTGGCAAATTGCTAAGTCTTGTGAATGTTCTAGAAAAATTTGAAGTCATTCACCTGCAAGTGGTGGTATCTCCATCCACTATGAGGTTATACCTGTCTAGAAAGAATTTTTGGCTGTTGGTGGCAAATATGAAATTATTTACAGGGAAAAAAGGAAATTTTTGGTAATAGTGGTACAGGCCATTCTTTCATAATATCCATAATTTGAAGTACTTCCATTGTGAAGCACTTCCATTAGGAAGCATTGCTGTAAGTAAAATGTAAAGGATTTTTTCCTTCCTGTGAGTATGCTCAGCAGGTTTTAAACTGTGATGGATGGACAGGAGCATTCTCAAGGACTCGACTCACTAGACTTTCTTTTGTCTTTAAATCAACCATAGCAAAATTATTTCTTAGAGTTTCTTAATTTCATTTTCACATTTTCCATTTTCGTATATATGCCTTACTTATACATGTATGTATATTGTGTTTAATGTGGAGCAATGTCAACTCCTAATGAATATATAAGTTCCTGCTTTGGTAACTCATGTTGAAAAAGTGTAAGGTAAATTTATTTGTAATTGGCTTTCCTAGCAGAAATAGTCAATGTCTGCTATGCTAGCTAGAGTTTATAATTTTCTAATAATAAATACATGGAAATTAAGAACTGGTAATTATAGTTATTGTTGACTTCAGCAGCACTTAAAAAATTGTGGGAAGCACAATGAAAGGAGCAGCTCCATATCCCTGTAACCAGCAGTCTCCTATCATTTTGCTGCAAGAGCAGACAAGTGAACTCTGTCAAACTGACTTTTGTGGTCTGATGCCAGAACTCAGCAATGACAGACATTACAAACTCAACTTAAGCTTCCTCAGAAGTCATGCCTCAAAACAGGTGGTGCAGTTTAACCCAGGGGACCTGAGTGCCATTTTCTGTGCTTCACGTAGGGTTACAGAGCCTGCTGCTGTTCACATGCTCTGGTTCTTTGCTGATGTGGTTGTAGCTTCTGTATTTTCTTCCACAGGTCCTATGTCCCTTGATGAAGAGGGGACATAATTGCAGTGGTTGTATTACATTTCTAAACATTAATCTGCAGTCTGTCAGATGAATATTAATTTATTTACAATAATACTATATCTATACTATCTCTGTGTGTGTATACACACTATTTTTATATATAATAAAAGCGTTTAAATTAATCTTGTATGTATATAATAAATATTTATATAAATACTCAGTTTTCAATTAATAACCTGCTATCTGCTGCCTGTGTTGTTATTAACTCCTTTGTGCCAGTCTGCATGAAGAGGACAGCTCATTTCAAATGACCTCAGTGGCTGAAGTGATAGGAAGTCTTGACTGAGAACTCGCAGATTTGGTGTTCAAGTCCAGCTGGTAACTCCTGTGACAGTAATGAGTTTGCATGTTGCAAGCACATTTTGCATTTCAAATTAGATAAGCCCTGCTAGTAACTCTTAAAAACTGCCTTGCAAATTAATTTGCACATGGAGTTGACTACTTTTTGTATTGGCAAATTCTTGAGAGTGCTTAGGGGAAATGGGAAGCCATCTCATTCATGAAGAGCATGTAGCAAACCAATATATGTTAACAGGAGCAGAGAGTGTTAAGGAGAGCAGGAACTTTTCTTGCCAGAGAATGAAATATCTCTGATCTGTGCTCTGGATGCAGCAGAACTATTTAATAGATACACATCATCATCACCACCCTGTCCCAGCTCCAGGAGTGTTCTTCACAGAGTAATATTATTCCACCTCAGGTGACCCAGTGGGTCAGAGCCTCGTTAATGAACCGTACAGATTTTCACCTCTAAGCACGTTCAGTACTGCTTTCATCATGGGATTCAAAATGGCACCTAATGACTGGAAAATTCTGTCTTGAGTTACACTGGAGGCTTAGATGTAGATTTTGTCAAACTCATAATTACACTTTATTCAAGATTGAATGTGTTGTGAAACACATTCAGGGATGTGGGACAGGGATACTAATATTATACTGTATTGACCATGTGTAAGGCAAGGCCTGATCTTAACTAGTGCCTCACTCTTGTAGTGGGAAGCAAAATTTCTTTATTTACTGTATAAGCATCAATACCAGGTCCATTTCATACACAGTGACAGAGATGGTGAAAAAACAGATCAGATTTAAAAGAATAGGAACACTGTTGTCTCCTGAAATATTTTGAGATTTCCTTTGTGGTTTACTCATTTTCTGTAAGTGAACATATAATGTCAAGAAATTTGTTACCTATAGCTTTTTCCAATTTTCTCATATTAGTTTATGTAACATTCCTGCATTTCTTGACATCCTTTATTCCTTTAGTTAAACTACAGATTACACTTTAATTAATTATCACTTCACATGTATTATGATTAATTACTGGTTTCTTAAATTCTGTCAAGGTTATGTATTTTCTGGGTTGGAGACTCTACTGTCTTTATATGAAAAAAACTGTTATTTATGCCAGTATGTATATGATCACAGAAAGTAACTAAAGATGTTTCAGGGTGTGTACATTGAAGAAAGGTATTGCTAAAAGTCAGAGATAAATATCCCTAAAGCAAGATGAGGCAGGCTGTGCTATCATAGGCTCTGCTGCTCAAGAACATTGCAGAGTCACATAGAAACTGCATGATATATACTAAATGTAGCTAAACAAATTAATTGAGACTGTGTTGTCTGTTAGGTCATAGCCTCTCAGTCTGCGAAATGAGGCTTGGCAACAAAAATAATACTTAAAAAATAATCTTGCTTTCAGCTCCAGACTTCAGCCATTTCCATGGATTATTCATGTCTTTCTGAAAATCTGAAATGTTATAAACACAATAGATGATGTTTGATACTTCATATGTTTCATAACTGCTCATTTAAATGCCTATCAGGGGCAAGGAGACCAATTTAATTTTTATGTAGATGTATAAAAATCTGGTTTCCTAAAGGAACTGAAACCTATCTGTACCGACTTGCCACATCAGTTAAATTTATTTTGACAAAATATTAGATGTCTCAGTATCAGGCCATATAAATTTCTTTTCTGTCAAAGTGGTAATTCCCGCACTGCTTGTCCTTGACATTTAGAAGGATTCTTATAGTACAGATATCCTTCTGTTCAAGCAGAAATTATTCATCTTTGAACGCGAAGCTTAATTGAACAGCGCTGGCCATCATCTCCAGCAAAAGCAGGATCACGTGGCCAAGCAGAGCAGACAGTTGTTTGCTCCAATTCTGTTACATTTCTGATAGGGATGTGAGCACAGCTGGTGGAAAATGGTGCTGCTGTGTGTCACAGCAGATCCTTTGTCTTGCAGGGCTGTAATCCTCAGAGGATGTGCTTCACTTTCATCTTGCCGTTTTTTGAAGGCGTTTAGTCTCTGCTGTTAATTTTCGAGGCTCATGGTTATGAAATGCAAAGTGCTGCTCTGTGGCTTCCTGAGGATGCAGCATTGATGATGCTCTCACAGCCGAGAAATCTTTGAATGGTAAATTGTACCTCATTTCTGTTTGTAATTTCATAAACTCTTATATTAACAGAGAGCACCTCAAAGCAAGCATGAGGCAGGTTCCCATGATACAGAGAGGCAGAATGAAGGTCAAGGAGCAGCAGAAATCAGTGTGGCAACCAGCAGCACTGGTCAGGTAAATAGAGTATTTTGCTTGTTTTAATAAAATTAAATATTTGAGACGTATGATGCTTATATGTTGGTATTTACCTTACTGTGTTTGCATATCTACTTGTTTAAAAAAATGTTTTTCTTCTTTCCATCTATATTTGCGAAATTTCTAGTATTTACTGGAAGGAAGTGTTTTAATAAAGGGAAGTATAACTATTCAATAATGCAGGGAGCATTTTTCTTTTGTTTAAATGATTAATGAGCCTAATGGTGTGAAGGAAATACCAAGAATGATTACAGGAATCGTATTTTATTATAGATGGATTGTAATATTAGAAGTGTTATTTAATTACAGAAAATTGTTCGAATTTTCATTTTAGAAATTACCACTAAGATATCAGTGATTTTTGAAAAATGAGGAGAACCAAATGACAGGCTTATCATTAATGTTTCTTTAATACTATATTATCTAAAGCTTTGAAACCGAAGTGTCAATGAGGTAATCTCCTGAAAGTTGGCTAAAGGGTTATTTAAATGCTTCTAAATAATCTTCCATTGCTGTTTCTCCCTTTATTAGTGAAATACATTCAGGGAATAATTTGAGTTATACATTAAATTCTTTACTTGTCTTTTAAAACTAATATTTGTCAATATTTATGACTTCTCTCTTTGGTTAAAAATATTTTTATTTATTTACCTTGATTATTCCCTTCATGATCTCCAATTGTAGCTGAGGCATTTCTGCTAGTAATTTCGATTCTTAAAACTTCACACTACAGATTTAATAGCTGAATTCATATACAGGATATTTTTGCTACTCCAGGGAAGTAGAATTATTTAAATATTTCATAAAGTGTCTCGTAGAAGATTTATCAGAAAGAACTGTGGTTTGGCTGGAATATTTCACTTGATTAAACATTAGGCACAGCCCATAATTTTGCTTTTGAAATACATTTGATCACCATTTGGAATTAAATTCTATCATCCATATCTTATTGAGGTTCTGACTCTTAATTTTTATGACAGGTTTATTGTTTGGGAAGAAAATAGTTCCATGCTGCTTTGGGGCTGAAAGCATAATATATTTAAATAATTGATGCATTGTTGCTGTATCATCCATCTTCAGAGATGAATTAGGCGTTTTTCCTGGACAATGTATTTTACAGAGCAGGAAGGAAGAAGGGATTGTCATGGCTTGACAGACTTATGCAAATGGAAGATCCATTCATACTTAGGTTGAGGTCTTAACGTTGAGGATTTGGGTAATTTTGACCTTTGCCTTATAAAAAGGTATAAAACACAGATATTCCTTCCTCCTGGTGGGGGATAGAGCCAGGGCGATGGATCTGTGTTAAAGCAGCCATCTGGGGATTATTTGCTTTCAGTGCAAGTCCAGACAGAGAAGGTTTAATGGACTGGGCATAACATTTATTTCTGATAAACCAGCTCAGTGTACTTAGAGCAATCACCATTCAGTAGAGTGGAAAAAAAGAGAGTTTACACCAAATTATTTGGTTCTAATTCGTTTTGTAGTCAGTGTTAATTGAAACACTGCCATATGAATCCAGTATTTTTCCGTATTCAAGTATGTTCTTTTCAGCACCATCTTTCAGCTATCTTTTCCATTGTGCTCACTATCCTTCTGAAGTAAAATTTTGTTCATGCCTTTGTTTTGCAAGTTCTATAAAGGAATTTGTTGAGGTTGTCCATCTTGTTAAGAAAACTACGTCATGAAACAGGGAAAATTACCCAATTGGCAGGGTTAATATAGGGTGAAACGAGTGAAAGACAAAGTATAAAAGGACGAAACAAGACAAGTAGACAGGAGGAGATTTTGAAAAGAGGAGGTTCTACACAGGAAGGCTCCACGTAACATTTCCTTGTCATTTCCCATTTTCTAGGATGAATGGCTAGTCACCTGACATTGGCATTAGTCTTTACAAGCCAGTGAGAAATGTAGTTGCACTTCATTTGAGCATCCTCGCATCCCCAGATAGCACGGCCATGTGATGGCTCTGATGGAATTGGTTACCTCAATTGAGGTTGATACAGTTCAAGGGAAATGACAGCAATATTTGGCTATTTCTCTCTACACCATGGTGAATTTTAATAAATAGTGCCACAAACTTATGTCATTTTAACCTTCTTGGATGAAACAAGCATACTGAGCTTAATAATGGAGAATTTTGGTATATACATTATGTTGAACCTGTAATCCTCTGAATGTAGTCTGGGGTTAAGGAAATACGAAGGGATTGCATGGTGTAAAATCAGGGAATTCATTCCCATATTCCTAGCACTGAACATTATTTAAGTGAATATGGGCAAAAATGAGCTGTGATTTTCTTCCTAAGCTTTCAGATTTTGAATTTTTCCCTGTAGTCAAGAGAGAAAATAAGGGCTTGTTTGCATAGGAAATACATATTGGAATCAATAGTGTTAATATAAATTATTCCAATTATACTCTTGTAGCATAAAACACTTCTTCTGGAATATGTATCACATTTTCTGTGTTCAAATGCGAAAGTGAAATAAGTATAATAATGTTAATATGTTTAAATATTCCAGGTATAACTAGATCCTTTTCTGTCTATACAAGCACTTTATTAGAGTTACTCCTACCTTATACTTACAGTCTCTTTCAACTTCACATTTAAGATGTTGAACTGTACAAACTGTAAATATTATTCTTTCTTTATGGTGCACATAGAAGAAACATAGACATTATTTCAAAGTGCCTTCCATAGAGTTTTCTTCAGTGTGTTACTTACTTTTATTGAAAAAAAATTCTATTCAGTGATCCAGATAGTTTGAAAACATTTTGCAAATTAAGCTAATAATTCCATATAATAATAAATAATAATAATAATATTAAATAATAAAAAATAAATAATAATAAAACAGATTTCAGCATTTTTTAAAGGATCAAAGAATGACTGGTGACTACCTCAGTAAAACAGTTACTGATAATAAAAGTGTTCTCTGAACAAATATATTTCTTAATTTCCCAAAGCAAATGGGAATGGAGTGACATGGTAAGGGAAACATCACAGATAGAAAGAAAGCAACAGTAAATAAAAAAAGTAAAGTATGGGTCAATAAAAAGTGGCAGGAAAAGGAAAAATGTAAATACACAAAATTGATTAAAAGAGGACAAAGATAATAATAATTGAGTCTTGCTAATACAGGTAGAAGCATACCTAGATTCTATGAAAATTACAGCATGTCAGCATTATTTCATAGTTTTCACTAAAAAACTACTCAACCACTCATAATTTGCTTTTGAAATTGACAAATTCAAATAGGGTTATTCATTGTCCAAATCAATCTCTTGTTATTGGTGAGTTATTGCATACCTAGTTGTATTCTAAAGAAGTACAGGCCTATTCCCACTACAGAATCTGACATAAAAATTGAGGCTGGTTTTTTTTCACTCTGTCAAAATTATTATTCAGTTTGTTGCAAAGTCCACTTCTCCTTCTTGGTGAAAATTGTAATTATAAATTCATTCAGTTGAAAATACAATTCTATTGAGACTAAATCTCAGGAAAAGAGGTTAATAAAACCAGGTTTAACAGTGACATCTAAGTTGCGTCAGGGCAGAGAGGACCTAACTGAACAGAAATAGGTTGACAGTTCATTGCAGTCAGCACAACTGCATCATCCAGTGCTGAAACTGAATTAGCCAATGTTGTTCTTTCACTCAGACTTTGTTTTATATGAGTTGTTGTTTAAATCTGTAGGGTTCAGCTGCTCGAATGGACCACGAGACAGCCAGTGTTATGAGCTCTAGTAGTAACTATTCTGTTCCTCGCAGACTGACAAGTCATCTGGGTACCAAGGTAACCGAAGATTACAAACCACAGGTCGCTAATGCTACATTTTTACTAATACAATAACCTCATTGTTTCTGCCAATAGTACTAATTTTATCTGAACAGTCTTGTCCATACATAGTAATTTTATGAAGTTAAAATTTTAGTATATTTTTTCAACTTTTAAAATATATGCACAGAAGTCCCTTTTTTTCCTAACTTGTTGATGATCAGTTAAGAGTTGTTACACTAAGGAACAAGCAATTCCACGAAGTTACTGGAATATCTAAAAACCTTGTAATGTTGCTTTATAATCAATGATGAAAATTAACCTCTTTAAGAGCACTTCTTCAAATACTTTTGCAGAATCCAAATCCACAAAACAGATGCAGATGCCAAGAAATTAAACAGAAAAAAACAATTATGTAAGCCCTTCACAGTGTCTGCAGATGGAAGACTGCACTCAAAAATATATGTACAGCATGAAAAGAGAGGGGAAGAAAAGGGAAAATTTGTGAGCCACTGGATCTCATGCTGCCTCTGGAATCAGCAGCAGTATGGATGCTGTGGATGCTGTTCTGAGCACAGTCCTCTGGGAAGCTGCACCTATGAATTTTGCATAGTATTAATGATTTTGGGCCTTAAAGCAGCATTAGTGTTGTCATTTCAGTCCCGCACTTTATGCGCATCCTAAATGGAGGTGACATCAGCTGTCTGCCTCTCTGTCTGCGAGTTTTCACTGCAAACTGTAGAACTCCCCAAAGTTACAAACAGTGGGAAAGCCCTTAAGGCAGGGAATGGAGTGAGTGTTGAAGGATACAGACAAAGACACAGGTTGAACTGAGTGTGCCGTGGGGTAGGAAACAATTAATGCCTGAGAAGGGAAAGTTGCAGAGATTCTAAATGGAGGAATGTATTTACAGGTGCAGGAAGAGATGAGTCTGTGGCAGTGTGTGTAAACACAGAGATACAGACAAATTGATTTGTTTGTTTTTCTTACAATACATTAGCTGCAACTTGGAGGCTTCATTTGGTGGTTTCTTCAACTTTATACTCTGGCAAACACTTTACCTTCCAAATCCAAGTAACACTGGATTATAGCTGCCAGTTGAAATATCTGCAAAGAGATACGCATAAAGCAGATTAAAGTCACTCTCCTTTAAGAATCAAAGGGGTTTGTTTAAATGCTATGTTTGGGTGTTCCCAGACCAGGAAGACAGGATCTCAAAACTGGGATGCTAAATTGTCGTAGAAGTGGCTCCTATTTCAATGGGTTTTGCCATGTGTCCCTACAGTTTCACAGACTCTAGGATTTCTATTGCTTCAGCAAAAGTCCTTGTTACCAGATTTGCTGCTTAGGCTGCCTGCTGCTGTTCATTTATTTTAAAACTTGGTACGTGTATTCATCTTTAGGCACATTGGAGTTGTCACTGAAGACACTAAATAAAATCATCCACTGATAGGGTAACCAGTGCAAATATCTAATTATTAGTAGGAAACTTCGTCTAATGGTCCAAAGTCTCATTTCTTCCTTAACTACTATATTCTAGAGAAACACACTTGCTGCTACTTTATAATTCCCCTTGATAGTTTCTTTATGTTGTGTTTTGACTTTGAATATTCCTGTTTATCTTGGCTTTAGGAGTTTGGAGGTTTTAGGTAGTATCTAAGATTATCCTCTACATCCTGTTATTGTACTAAAAGTTGACTAGAAGAATCAAATGTATTTCTTGATTGAAAGCTGTTACTGAAGAGTGGGAGTACAAACCAAGTAGTGTATTGACCACAGTATTACACTCAAAATCATTCAAAAATTTCCATTTTTAATGAAAAATTTGGTTACTCAAAGTTAAATGGATAATGCTGGGTTTTCATGGCTTGAGTTAATTTGACAAACACTCAGTATTTTATATATACTAAATAAGCATTAATTTGCTTTCTTGGTTTTATCTCTGTAAACTTGAAAAAGTATTTATTTAACTCTTTAGTTTTGCATTTGCTCTAAATAATCTGGTCCATATAAAAGCCAGTAATCATAACAAAAAAATTGGTTAATTTGAAGTATTTTAAAGGAAAACTTTAAAATACATGGATGTCAGTTTTTTAGCATGACATAGACTAAAAGTTTGTGTAATAATTTTTATTATTCGTCTAGAATAATTGTATTAATTACCACGTAGCATAGTTTTTCACTGAATAATATCTTTAAATAAAGTGTAAATCATACAGAACATAGTTTTTTAAAGACAGATTTAATTTTAAAGCTATTTTAGTTTCCCAAAATGAAACACTTCCATTATATGTTTGTCTGTTCTTTTTGTACAATGGAAATCTGGAAGTTTTTGCTATTGGTCTTGCAGATTAATGCACTTACACACAGCTACTGCCCACTTCCAGCCATTTAACCACTATGTGAAATTAATTAAGATTATGAATTCTGAAGTAGTAATAATATTTAATTATTTTTAAACAGCACAATTTTTTTGCCATGAAATAAGGGGTTTTTTCACTCATATATACCATTCAAATTTCATTTCAATTTGATGTGTGCTTTTAAAACGTAACTGTATTTTTAAAATCATTTGACCTGCAGGTGGAAATGGTGTATTCATTGTTATCAATGCTTGGTACTCATGATAAAGATGACATGTCAAGAACATTGCTAGCAATGTCTAGCTCCCAGGACAGCTGCATAGCCATGCGTCAGTCTGGATGTCTTCCTCTCCTCATCCAGCTTTTACATGGCAACGATAAGGACTCTGTGTTGTTAGGAAACTCCCGTGGTAGTAAAGAGGCCCGTGCCAGAGCCAGCGCAGCACTGCACAACATCATTCACTCCCAGCCTGATGATAAGCGAGGCAGACGGGAAATCCGTGTGCTCCATCTCTTGGAGCAGATCCGTGCTTACTGTGAAACGTGTTGGGAATGGCAGGAAGCACATGAACAAGGCATGGACCAAGACAAAAACCCAAGTAGGTTCTGCAAACCATATAAAAATGTTTGAAGGATATATTGAAAAGAGTGAATTTACAGAAAATACAACTTTAATCTGACTTCCTGTGAATGTATGCAACTTTTCTTATATACATATATGTGTGTGTGGTTTCTTTTTTATTTAAGTTCAGCTAGTGTTAGAAAATAGTATGTGTCACAGATATGATACCCTACTTAACAAACTTTTTGTTTAAATCTTAGACTTTGATGTGCTCTCCAGATAGTAATTCTAGTGGTTTATATTTGTAATTTGTAAAATACACTGAATATATACTTATTCTGTTTCACATTTTAATGAATAAACAATCCCAAATTGCTTTTCATGCAGATGTTTAGAAGATAGCACATTCCATTTGGGATAGGGGCAGAGAGCACAAATTAAATAATCTCAATCTATCAATAGAAAATGAACTGTCATTTATAATGTTATATGTGAGAAATTGTAAATGAATAGGATTTTTCTCAGGGAACAGTTAGAAAAAGAGATTTAGCCTTAGAATTAGCTTAGCTGCTTCTCTGCATTGAGGGAATCCCATGAGTGCAGCTTGTAGGTGTCCCTGGCCAGCTGTGCAACTGAAGTCAGGGGCTGGGGGGCTCTACACAAGCTGTATCAGTACCATTTATGCTTTATCCAGAACTAGCTCACAAAAGTATGAACTTAAAAACTTCTAGGTTATAAAACAAAATGTTTAGTTAACCATTCATAGGGATATAGCACTCAAAGAAACAGCATATTATTTAATGCCACCAGAATTTTTTACCATATTGATTTGTTTCACAAAGATTATTAATTTCTAAGAGTAATAAGGCAATATTTTTGTACTGAAAGTCGTATTTCTTACTCAACACATACATTCAGGATTCTCCCTAATTTGTTTTTAAGCATCAAACATATTTATAGTATACACTTTTTTTTAGTAACATTCTTAACTAATTGTATGTTCATGGAGTACTGGGAAGATACAAACCTGACCAAAACTGCAGCTGATTTAAGATTAGATTTGCTCTGGAAAACTTATGATCTAGACAAAATCACCTGGGAGATACTAATTGTTACCTGTTTCTGGATCAGTGCCTGCTCCAGTGGATCATCAGATTTGTCCTGCAGTGTGTGTTTTGATGAAACTTTCGTTTGATGAAGAACACAGACATGCAATGAATGAGCTCGGTAAGATCAGACATATTTCCCTTACTTCCTTTGCAAAAGCTTGCTAGAAACCATGGCACTCCTTATGCATGTCACTGCATATACGGCGTTTTTTACTAATAGTTTGAACTATTACTTACTAATAGTTCATTTGTGTAAGTTGTTGCCCCATAAGTGATGAAAGCAGTGGAAATTAACCACATCATCACTCACTGGATAAATTACTATGTCAGTTACTGTTTTTTCTGGCATGAATTGTGAATTTTGGAAGCGTAATATTACTGTGGAAATATTTGCAATGCTACAAGTATTGGACTTAAAATGGAGACTACTCCCTGGGATGGGAGGTTTTTTTGGTTGGTATTTTGGTGGAGTTTTTTAATCCTGCATTGGTTCCTTCTTGACAGCCTGAATTTTTTAGTCCACACTCAGTTAAATTCCACGCATGCAATTTTAACTATTTGTATACCTTTCTGAGCATTATGGTTTTCAGATGTTTGAGGTTTGTTCTGTATATAAAAATGCAATTTGTTCCATGGTATATATGTCCTCTAGAGTATAGATACTATTTTTTTTCTTACTTGAATTTTTTAAAGGAGGTTTGCAGGCCATTGCTGAACTGCTGCAAGTGGATTGTGAAATGTATGGACTCACAAATGATCACTATAGTGTCACCCTAAGGAGGTATGCTGGAATGGCTCTGACAAACCTGACTTTTGGAGATGTGGCAAACAAGGTGAGAGCAGAACTGTAGATTTGCAGTAATTTCAGTTCCTAGCTATGTTTGAATTACAGCTCTCAACACAGTTGATGAAAATCTCCAGGATAAGACACTGAGTTTCAACTCAAGACAGGAGTTCAAAATACCTCTCTCATTCCATCCTTTTGCTGACAGAAAACACAACAAACTCAATGCTGCATCATGCAAGTAGGGTATTGGCTCTCAAATCACTTTTAATTTATCACTGAAAGCAAAGATTTTACCTATTAGCCTGATTTTTTAATGAGAACTAGTTTAGTGTGGCACACAGTGATTATATAGTGACTGATTCTTTCTGAGGATGTTGAACTAAAATTCATAATTGAGTCAAATTTTCTGAAGTTGTCAGTTATTTAACAGTACTATTACTGTCTGTTGAAATTTTTCAAGCCTCTTCAGGCTAGAGCTTGCTTTTAAATATTTGGAGCATATCTGGATCAAACTGGACACTACTTCAATCATTATGAGAGAAAATTGGTTCCCCTAATTTCTGACAAGGACATTTCTTTCAAAGGCTAGAAAGTTCCAGTAGATTTTTGCCCCAAAGTTTGCCAACCTGTGGATCTTAAAATAACTCCATACTGAAAAAACTCAGCTTTCTTCTGTAGAGGGAAAACATTTCAGGATTAAATGGAAATACCAGGCTTCAGAGAACTCCAGTTTTGTTCTCTCACTAGGCAGTAGATAACAACATATCGCAAGCTCACAGGCATTTTATCTGGTGCAAAGTAAAGGGGGCTTCTAAAGTAGTAAAGCTCCAGATCATGTCCTAGAACTGCTGTAAAAAATACGAAAATTTAGCACAATTTTACCACTTATGTATTGAAACTGATAGCTATACTGAACTTTTTAGTAGTTGTAAACCAAGTATTTGTTGTTGGCGACATATTTACTAAGTCTTTATTGCATTTCAAATATGATTTGCTTAAAATATCAAAACATTGTGCAGAAGGCAAGCCACCTAACCTGCTGTTTAACACTGTTCACTCTCTTTTTTTCTCCTGATTCCTACCAGGCTACATTGTGTTCCATGAAGGGCTGCATGAGAGCTCTTGTAGCCCAGTTGAAATCTGAAAGTGAAGACTTACAACAGGTAATGCTCTTTTGAAATTAAATATTTCTTTCGTTGTCTTGTCTGTCTTATATTTGATGCGAAATTTTTCTTGTACTCATTTCATTAAATATGAAGTAGGTTCTTCTTGCAAAACATTCTTATCTGTGGGGTCATGTTCCGGGGATTTTTTGTGGTTTGGGTTTTTTTTAATCATAATGCATGGGCTGTAAATCTTATTTTTATGACCCTGATCTGTTAATGTGTGTTCTAATGGGTTTGGCTGTGTAAGGAAAACAGCCTGAAAATAAAGTATTTAGGAAGTACTGGGGGTAATCCTCAGAGCTGAGAGAACAGAACTGTTGGAACTTGTGTAAAATTATTAAAAATTAAACTATAATCAACTTTAATTAATGCATATTGTATACAAAGTGGAACAGCTCTTTAAAAGGAAACACCTGTTTTCCTTGAAGTCTAAGTGAATCACCACATAAAAGAACAATTTTAAGTAAAATTGACCTTATCTCTTAAAACACTGTTAACAAAAAATTCTCTCCACTACAGGAGGAGCTCGCTAATTAGAATTGAGGAAAATATAGGAATTACAAGAGAGGTTATTGGATAAACTCTGATGTGGTATTAGGACAGTTATTGAGTATTCTTGAAAAGGGTGTCACTGCCCCGTGGGCCCTCTGCCCCCTGGGGTGTCTCCAGCCACTGGCACCCAGACACCACACATACAAACACACATGCAGAGCAGGACCTTCACTCAGGACAAGTTACAAATGGGATTTAGTAAAATTATGGGACTGACTGTACTAAAAAGGCACATCCACACAACTGTATCAGGCACTCAGCTGTTCAGATGTTATTGTGCCTTTCTGTCCCCTATGTTTTCCTGTGCTTATACCCTTCCACATCACCTCAATCCATTTGTTTGCCTGCCTTTGAAACCTTTGGGTCCTACCATCCCACAATAAGTGTTCTACAATTCCAGAATGCTCTCCCCTGGATCCCACAGTGTCTCACATCCCCAGGCCAGGACTTGTGGACTGAGCTGCTCCAGTCCAAAAGAGGCAGAGAGCTGCTGCCTTAGACTCCCCTGAGTGGGTGTCACAGCTGGCCACGGGGCTGTGGGTCCCCTGAGAGAGCCCAGGGAAGAGCCTGGACAGGGCAGTTTCCATCTTTGGGCACCTGTGCTCCTCTGGCTGTGTAGAGGGGGGCTCCAACAGGCTGGTGGCTTCTGTGGTGACCTGGGAGCAGCCAGGGCAGGGTGTCCCCTGGCTCTTCCATCTGCCACTGGACGTCTGTGCTCCACTGTGGCTGTGAGCAAGGGAGCATTCACCACATAACCTGAAAAGTTTATGCACTGCTGTGACAATGAGAACATCCATAGGTAAAAGTTTTCTATCAAATTAATTCCATGAGGGATATGCATGCTTACAGCAGCTCATAAATGAATGGAGTTTAATGCATCATGAGTGCCCACTGTAGGGACAATCTATCTCAGTCTAACTGCTGCCAAGGACAAGGACATCTTCTGGAGATAACTAATCTGCTTGTAAAAGGCACAGTGTATTTTAAAAAGACTTTAAAGAGCTTTATAAACATCAATCAAAATAATCATATCATTTGAGAGACAGGCAAATGTTATTGCTCTATTTTCCAAGCAGAAAAGCTGAGAAAAATACTATATAAATCTCTCCCCTGAAGTGACATAACTCTAGAACAGACATAAGAGTAGAGAAAAAAATCTATATTCTCTACTGGTGTGGGAAGCAGGGAACCTGATTTCAAATCTGTGTTTTAGGTACCAACACACAAAAGCCAGTACCTTTGATCAAACTTGATACTGAATTGATAGAGCAGTCTAGTAGACAACACAACAAAAAGCAGATGTTAGCAAATTTTAGTTCAGTAACTGAAACATGACCACTGTTAATTAATCATAGCATTTGATAAGTCCAGGAGAAAAGTCTGATAACCTCTTAAAGAAGTATCTATCTTGAAATATGTTATTCTTTCACATTTTCCAGGTCATTGCAAGTGTGTTGAGGAACCTGTCCTGGCGAGCAGATGTAAACAGTAAAAAGACTCTAAGAGAAGTTGGAAGTGTGAAAGCATTGATGGAATGTGCTTTAGAAGTTAAGAAGGTACTTTCTATAAGTGATTGAAATTAGTTTTTGAGACTAATAAACACTAATATTGTTTGACCATTTTTAATAGTAGCTGGTCAAACAGTTAATGTGGTTCAGGTAATTTGCTTTGAAGAAGAGTTTGAGTTAACATAGCAGCACACCACAATGGAGCAATAGCACCTCAAAACTAGTATTGATTGATTTTATTTATGAGGGTTGGCCAATTTTTCTTTTCAGTTTCATAAGCTGTGCTGTTAAAATAGTCTTTCTGATCATTTTATTATTTAATAAAAGCTCTTGTCAGTTAGTTAGTAGATATCTACCACTTCTTTGATGTGTAGGTGGGAGTATATTCCATCCCAGAGTCTCCTGCCAACAGATCTTCAAGCCATTTCTATCATTGTGGCAGCAAACAAGTATTGTGGCACATATTTCTGAAACCTCTGGGGCAGATATTACCAAATCTATAGCTGAAGGAAGGAGCAAAGTGAACAAAATACGTGTGCAGTGCTGCCTGCACCCAGCTTACCACCCCAGAGAGCAGAAACTGGAAAGTACACAGCTCTTTGAAGCTAATTTAATATTGAGAGCTTCTGGTCAATAGCTGACAACTTCTCTGTCGCGTTTTTTTTTTCCTAGGAATCCACCCTGAAAAGCGTTCTGAGTGCCTTATGGAATTTGTCAGCACACTGCACTGGGAACAAAGCTGACATATGTGCTGTTGATGGTGCTCTTGCGTTTCTGGTCAGCACGCTGACATACCGGAGCCAAACTAACACTTTAGCCATCATAGAAAGTGGAGGAGGAATACTAAGAAATGTTTCTAGCCTAATTGCTACTAATGAGGACCATAGGTAGGTGCACTTCTGATGATCTTTAGTGGTTCCACATATATATTTTAGTAGACAATTTCTATGACCAAGCCTTAATACGAATGCATGTACTAAGCATAGTAATTAAAACCAGTTAATTTGTAGTACATTTGATAAGGCAGGTATTTCACTTACATAACAGGAATATACAAACAGATTAACAGCTGCTGCTTGTTAATGATTAACTGTACTAAAAGCTACTATTCATATTTGAAATAGGAATTGGTTAGCATTCAGATGAAAGCTAGTGGAAATATGAGATATTTGCACTGGAGAATTCTTGATAATCCATTCCAAGGGCAAAAATCATTTCTAGAATAATAGGTTTCTGTTTTGCTTTGTCTCTTACCCTTTTGAAATGCCACTTACAGATGTTTGTTTTCAATTACTCAAATTACCAGGCAAATCTTGCGAGAGAACAGCTGCTTACAAACCTTGTTACAACACTTGAAGTCACACAGTTTGACAATAGTTAGTAATGCATGTGGGACCCTGTGGAATCTCTCTGCTCGAAATGCGAAGGATCAGGAGGCGCTGTGGGACATGGGAGCTGTGAGCATGCTGAAAAACCTGATTCACTCCAAACACAAAATGATAGCTATGGGTAGTGCCGCAGCTCTACGGAACCTCATGGCAAACAGGCCAGCAAAGTACAAGGATGCCAACATTATGTCTCCAGGATCAAGCCTCCCATCTCTCCATGTCAGAAAACAAAAGGCACTGGAAGCAGAATTAGATGCACAGCATTTATCAGAGACTTTTGACAACATTGATAATTTAAGCCCAAAAGCATCTCACCGCAATAAGCAGAGACATAAGCAAAATATATACAGTGAGTATGTCCTGGACGCCAGCCGCCACGACGATGGGGTGTGCAGGTCAGAGAGCTTTAATGCTGGCAATATGACTGTGCTCTCACCATATGTAAATACCACAGTATTGCCTGGCTCCTCCTCTTCCAGTAGAGGAAACACAGAAAATTCTCGATCTGAGAAAGACAGGAGTGTTGAAAGGGATCGAACAGTAGGTTTAAATACCTATCATCAAGCTGCAGAGAATACTGGCAATTCCTCTAAGAGAATAGGAATGCAGATTTCTACTGCTGCAGCTCAGATTGCCAAAGTTATGGAAGAAGTAACAAGCATGCACATTCCACAAGAAGACAGAAGTTCTGGTTCCACTTCTGAAATACACTGTTTGACAGAAGACAGAAATGCCCAGAGGAGATCAGCCTCTGCCCATACTCACTCAAATACATACTTTCCTAAATCTGAGAACTCAAACAGGACATGTCCTGTGCCTTATACAAAAATGGAATACAAAAGAGCTTCAAATGATAGTTTAAATAGTGTCAGCAGCAGTGATGGCTATGGTAAAAGAGGCCAAATGAAACCTTCCATTGAGTCTTACTCAGAAGATGATGAAAGTAAATTCTGTAGTTATGGCCAATATCCAGCTGACTTGGCACACAAGATTCATAGTGCAAATCACATGGATGACAATGATGGAGAACTAGACACTCCTATTAACTATAGTCTTAAATACTCAGATGAGCAGTTAAATTCTGGAAGGCAAAGTCCCTCCCAGAATGAAAGATGGGCAAGGCCTAAGCACATAATCGATGACGAAATGAAACAAAATGAGCAAAGACAGTCAAGGAATCAAAATGCAACCTACCCTGTGTACACTGAAAGCGGAGATGATAAACACATGAAATACCAGACACCTTTTGGACAGCAGGAATGCGTTTCTTCCTTTAGATCAAGAGGATCCAGTGGCTCAGAGCAGAACAGAGTAGGCCCAACTCTCGGAATGAATCAGAAAGTAAACCAGTCCTTGTGCCAGGTTGATGATTATGATGATGATAAGCCAACCAACTACAGTGAACGTTATTCTGAGGAGGAACAACATGAAGAGGAAGACAGACCAACTAATTACAGCATAAAGTACAATGAAGAGGAACATCATGTTGATCAGCCTATTGATTATAGTTTAAAATATTCAACAGAAGTTCCAGCACCTTCTCAGAAGCCATCTTTTACTTTTCCAAAGACTTCTTCAGTGCAACTCAATAAAACTGACCATATTCCCCCAAGCAGTGGGAGCACATCAGCCCCCTCAGCTAGTTCAAAGAGGCAGAACCAGCTTCACCCAAACTCTGCACAAAGCAGAAGTGGCCATGCGCAGAAGAACGCCTCCTGTAAGACTCCCTCTATTAATCAGGAAACCATACAAACTTACTGTGTGGAAGATACCCCAATATGTTTTTCAAGATGTAGCTCTTTGTCATCCTTGTCATCAGCGGAAGATGAGATAGGACGTGAGCAATCCACACGTGGCACAGATGCCAATAACACACTGCAGATTGCAGAACTGAAGGAAAACAGTGGGGCTCTACCTGCAGAAAGTGCAGCAACTGAAATCGCATCAACAGCACAACACATCAGAACAAAATCCACTAGACTTCAGACTTCTAGCTTGTCTCCTTCTGATTCCTCTAGACATAAAGCTGTTGAATTTTCTTCAGGTGCCAAATCTCCCTCAAAGAGTGGTGCCCAAACTCCTAAGAGCCCACCAGAACATTATGTACAGGAAACACCACTCATGTTCAGCAGATGTACTTCTGTAAGCTCCCTGGATAGTTTTGAAAGCCGTTCAATTGCTAGTTCAGTTCAAAGTGAGCCTTGCAGTGGAATAGTAAGTGGTATTATAAGTCCCAGTGACCTTCCAGACAGCCCTGGACAAACAATGCCTCCAAGCAGAAGTAAAACACCACCACCTGCTCAAGGAGTTCAAGTAAAAAGAGAGGTACCCAAAGGAAAAGCACCTACTACAGAAAAGAGGGAGCCTGGTCCTAGACAGGCAGCTGTAAATGCAGCTGTTCAAAGGGTTCAGGTACTGCCAGATGCTGATACACTACTACATTTTGCCACAGAAAGCACACCAGATGGATTTTCTTGCTCTTCTAGCCTGAGTGCTCTGAGCCTTGATGAGCCATTTATACAGAAAGATGCGGAGTTAAGAATTATGCCTCCGGTTCATGAAAACGAGCATGGAAATGAAGCAGAACCTGAACAGTCCGATGATACAAAGGATAACCAGGAGAAGAAAGCAGAGAAGCCAGCTGAAGCAGAAAAAGACATTCTGGATGATTCTGATGATGATATTGAAATACTGGAAGCGTGTATTATTTCTGCAATGCCAACGAAGTCTTCACGTAAAGCCAAAAAGCTTTCTCAAGCATCCGCTCCAAAAATACCTCCTCCTGTAGCCAGAAAGCCCAGCCAGTTGCCAGTTTACAAACTTTTACCTTCACAAAGCAGACTGCAATCACAAAAGCATGTGACTTTTACACCAGGAGATGATATGCCACGGGTATATTGTGTTGAGGGTACACCAATAAATTTTTCAACAGCTACATCTCTGAGTGACCTGACCATAGAATCCCCTCCAAGTGAGTTGGCCAATGCAGACAATGTGGGTGTGGGAGCAGAGTCTGGGGAGTTTGAAAAGCGGGACACCATTCCTACAGAAGGCAGAAGTACTGATGATTCTCAGAGAGCAAAAAGCTCAGCTGTGACTCCTGCAGGCCTGGATGATGACAAAACAGAAGAGGGTGATATTCTGGCTGAGTGCATTAATTCAGCTATGCCAAAAGGAAAAAGTCACAAACCTTTCAGAGTGAAAAAGATAATGGACCAAATTCAACAAGCATCTTCATCCCTAAGTAATAAAAACCAACCAGAAGGTGAGAAAAAGAAGCCAACATCACCAGTAAAGCCTGTTTCCCAAAACAATGAATACAGAGCACGCGTGCGAAAAAGCACAGAGCCTAAAAGCAGTGCTAGTAATGAAAGAGGCTATCCAGAGAACAGAGATGCAAAGAAACAGAACCTTAAAAACAATTCAAGAGATTTTCATGACAAATTGCCAAATAACGAAGAACGTGTAAGAGGAAGCTTTGCATTTGATTCCCCTCATCATTACACACCTATTGAGGGAACTCCTTATTGTTTTTCACGGAATGATTCCCTGAGTTCTTTAGATTTTGATGATGATGATGTTGACCTTTCAAGGGAGAAGGCAGAATTAAGAAAAGGAAAAGAAGGAAAGGAAACTGAAAGTAAAGACTCCTCTAATACAGAACAGTCTTCAAATCAGCAACCAAGTAACAGGACACAAGTTTGTCAAAAACACCCAGCAGGTAGAAGTCAGACAAAAAGTTTCTCTCAGTCCACTAAAGATATTCCAGACAGAGGAGCAGCTACAGATGAGAAAATGCAGAATTTTGCTATTGAAAACACACCTGTTTGTTTTTCTCGCAATTCGTCTCTTAGCTCCCTCAGTGATATTGATCAAGAAAACAATAACAACAAAGAAGGGGAACCTGCAAAACGTCCCGAGGCTCCCGAGCCACCAGTGGAATCCAACAGACCACAGACTTCTGGTTATGCACCTAAATCATTTCATGTTGAAGATACTCCTGTGTGCTTCTCTAGAAACAGCTCTCTGAGTTCTCTCAGCATTGACTCAGAAGATGATCTTCTGCAGGAATGCATTAGTTCTGCTATGCCTAAAAAGAAAAAGCCCTCAAGAATGAAGAGTGACGGTGAAAAAAACAATTCCAGAAACACAGGTGGTATACTAGCAGAAGATTTAACACTGGATTTGAGAGAGATACAGAGGCCAGATTCAGAACATGGTTTTTCACCTGATTCGGAGAACTTTGACTGGAAAGCTATACAGGAAGGTGCAAATTCTATAGTTAGTAGTTTGCATCAAGCTGCGGCTGCTGCATCACTGTCAAGACAAGCTTCATCAGACTCTGACTCTATCCTTTCATTAAAATCTGGTATTTCTCTAGGGTCACCATTTCATCTTACCCCAGACCAAGAAGAAAAACCTTTCACTAGTAATAAAGGTCCAAGAATTATTAAACCAGGAGAGAAGAGTACACTGGAGTCTAAAAAAGTAGAATCAGAAAGTAGAGGAATCAAAGGAGGGAAGAAAGTGTACAAAAGTATGATCACAGGAAAAGCTCGCTCCAACTCAGAAGTTTCAAGTTTGAAGCAACCCCAACAGACAAGTGTGCCTTCAATTTCACGTGGTAGGACAATGATCCATATTCCAGGAGTGCGAAATAGTTCTTCAAGTACTAGTCCTGTTTCCAAAAAAGGACCACCACTCAAAAACATGAACTCCAAGAGTCCCAGTGAAGGCCAAAGTTTGACTAGTTCTCCAAGAGGAGCTAAATCATCAGTGAAACCTGAGCCAGCTCCTGTGACTAGGCAGCCATCAGGGTTGAACCAGAGTGGATCGAGTAAAGGACCTTCTAGATCAGGATCTAGAGACTCCACTCCTTCTAGACCTCAACAGCAGCCATTAAGTAGGCCTCTGCAATCTCCTGGACGAAACTCTATTTCCCCAGGAAGAAATGGTATCAGTCCTCCCAACAAACTGTCACAGTTGCCAAGAACATCCTCTCCTAGCACAGCTTCAACTAAATCCTCAAGTTCAGGTAGAATGTCATACACACCACCGGGCAGGCAGATGAGCCAGCAAAACCTTACAAAGCAAACTGCCTTACCTAAGAGTACCAGTAGCATTCCACGAAGTGAGTCTGCTTCAAAGGGGTTAAACCAAGCTCTCAGCACTGGTGGATCAAACAAAAAGACTGACCTGTCCAGAATGTCATCCGCGAAGTCCAGTGGAAGTGAATCTGACAGATCTGAGAGACCTGTTCTCGTTCGTCAGTCAACTTTTATTAAAGAAGCTCCAAGCCCAACTCTGAGACGGAAATTAGAAGAGTCAGCTTCATTTGAATCTCTGTCACCTTCCAGACCAGATTCTCCCACAAGGTCCCAACTACAGACCCCAGTTTTAAGTCCATCTCTTCCTGATATGTCTTTATCCACTCATTCACCTGTCCAGAGTAGTGGCTGGCGCAAATTAGCCCCCAATCAGAGCCCTACTATAGAATATGATGGCAGACCAGCAAAGCGTCATGACATAGCTCGTTCCCATTCTGAGAGTCCATCTAGGTTGCTGATCAATAGATCAGGAACGTGGAAGCGTGAGCACAGTAAGCATTCCTCATCACTTCCTCGTGTAAGCACTTGGCGAAGAACTGGAAGTTCCTCCTCAATCCTGTCAGCTTCTTCAGAGTCCAGTGAAAAGGCAAAAAGTGAAGATGAAAAGCAACATGGAGGTTCTCTTCCTGGACACAAGCAAAGTAAAGAAAGCCAAGCACCGGCAAAAGGTACTTGGAGAAAAATAAAAGAAAATGAAATTCCTCAGATAATGAATGATCCTCAGCATTCTTCTTCGGGTGCCACAAATGGCTCTGATTCCAAAACACTCATCTATCAGATGGCTCCAGCTGTCTCTAAGACAGAGGATGTGTGGGTGAGGATAGAGGACTGCCCCATTAACAATCCTCGATCTGGAAGGTCCCCAACTGGAAATACTCCTCCTGTCATTGACAGTGTTTCAGAGAAAGGGGGTGTGAATGGTAAAGATCCTAAAGAGATTCAAGAAAAACAAACCCCAGGGAATGGAGGTGTTCCTGTTCGTACCGTTGGCTTAGAAAACCGTCTGAACTCTTTCTTTCAGATAGACAGTCCAGACAAGAAAGGCACTGAAACAAAGCCTCTGCAGAATAATCCCATTCCTGCACCAGAAATTAACGAAAGTACTGTAACTGAGCGTACTCCATTCAGTTCCAGTAGCTCAAGCAAACACAGCTCCCCCATCGGTGCTGTGGCAGCAAGGGTGACTCCTTTCAACTACAACCCAAGCCGCAGGAAGAGCAGCGTGGACAATAGCTCTGCTCGGCCATCACAGATACCCACACCGGTCAATAACAGCACTAAGAAACGCGACACCAAGTCTGAAAACACTGACTCCAGTGGAACACAAAGCCCTAAACGTCACTCTGGCTCTTACCTGGTAACTTCTGTTTAAGTGCAACAAAAAAAATAAATAAAACTGATGTATTATATACAGCAGCTACTTAGAAACTTTGTTTCAAATGAAACAAAAAAAAATGGGGATTGATTTTTTTTTTTTTTCTTTGTCATTTTTATTTGTTGTAAATAGCTTTGATTCTTGTTAGATGGTCCTTGTTCTGGAAGCCATATTTGATAGTATACTTTGTCTCCACTGGTGATATTTTGCAGGAATACCTGATTGACAGTTTGGAATAAAATTGCTAACGCAAGTGTATTTGTACAGTATGTTTAACATGTATTCCCATGTTTAACATGCATCCCATCCCATAATCCTTTGAATATTGCTTGTCATTGAAGTAATGGAATAGTGCAGATAGAGATGATGCAGTCACATTGTTTTATCAATAACTTCGAAATTACAGACCAACTAAACTACATCAGGGAAGAATTGGTATTATTTATGCAAAAAATATACTCAAGTTTAGTATTTGTGAGTTCATCTAACCCAATAATTAATCATGTGGCTGTGAAATTCACAGTAATATGGTTTCTGCTGAACAAGCTTTCCTAGCCTGCTTTTCTGCATGAATGGAACTGATGGTTCATTTTATGAAGTAATGATTAACATTTCTGTGGTCACATAATGTGCATAGATAGTTATGGTGTAACAATTTACACTTTCTTTGTGCTCTGAAAAAGAAAAAAAAAACAACAAAAAAACAACTGTGTAACTGTAAAACCTTGAACAAAATTATTTTACCTGAATTAGATTTTATCTTAAGGTAGGTAGAATTTTTTTGCTATGCTGTAACTTGTTGTATATTCTGGTATTTGAGGTGAGATGGCTGCTCTTTTATTAATGAGACGTGGGTGATGTCTCAACAGAGACTAAAATGAACATTTCAGAATAAATTATTACTATATGTAAGTTGTGTGTGTTACTTCTGCATTACATAAAAATACAGGATTTTACTTTGAGATGTCACCATATAATGTGGTTGTATGCACTTAACACTTAAGGCCTGATCCGGGATAATCCTGCACCTCCAATATCTGTTCTTCCTTATCACTGGCAAATGGCTGTTGTAGGATGCTTTTAACATTTGCAGGATCAGGCCCTAGGTCTCCTGTAATATATTTGTAATTGAGACAGTTTCACACATCTCAGGTGCGTAACAAGGCTAAGGGCAGGGTATTTCCAGTAGCCACACAGTATAATTGTTCTCATGACTGCAAGCCTGAAACAATATTGTATCTATACAAATAATATTTGTAAAACAAAACATTTTTTGATTGGGGATATAATGTAGAATGTGAAATAGTGACTATAAGATAAAATTTTGCTTCTATCTGCGCTCTCTGTGCTTTTTTTTTTTTAATTTATTTTTTAAGAATTATGAAGGGAAAAATATTGCAAGAATCTCATGGCAGCAAGAAATTTGTTACTGTAGTAGAAAAAGAATTTTATGTAAAACATGACATTTGCTGCCTCAAGCCTTTTTGATGCAAATATAGATTGTGCTAGAACAATGCTGAAAAAGCCAGATTTCTGCTTTAAAAATATAAGTATAGTCTGAATTTAGACGAGAATTACTTCAAAGTAGAAACATGAGAGAGCAGAACATTAACCATTCTGTGCATGTTTGAACAAACCTTGAAATGGTATATCAGTTTTTGTTGTATCTCAACTGGACTGGTATAAAGTTACCATTCTAAATAACTGATGTGTCAGAATGCCCTGATTTCAGGAAGCCCTGAAATGGAACAATTTACCTTTATGTTAGCTTTAACACAGTTGCAGAGTGTATCACTTCTGTGGCTTTTGTACTTCTGATACTGAAATGAATCAGTTGAATTCATTATAAATCATGCACTGATTTCAGAGTACAATCAAGACACTATCAGCAGACAGAAGTCAATTTATATGAAAGCCAGTACCAAAAATACCTATTTGGCAGAAGTGGTATCTTACTTGTGCTTTTGTTCTTTGCTTCCTGTCAGATTTTCTTAGAGACATGCCATGTTCTTGTATCACCTGGTGAACCTGTTAAGAAGCAGCACTCCTCGTGTTAGCATTTGAAATATTTTGCATATAGTATCTTCATTAAAATTCTAATATAAATGAGTATTAGTGTCCTTTTAAAGATGAAACAGAAACAGATTATGTCACATGTTCAAAGTCAGGACTTCCTACTGGAGTAGAATATGGAACTCCATCCTTGAGTTTTAAATGAAAGACCACTTTTGTTGTAAATGTTGTGATTTTTTTTTAATTTTTTTTTTAATTATTTTGTGCTGGGCTTTTAACAACTAATACAAAAATATACTACATAATCCAGAATAGTTGTTTAACACCGGCATTACATATTCATCCTGTCAATTTAGAATTAAAGGTAAACTCAGTCTCAGAAAAGAAATTCTGGTTTCAGTTCTATAAGTGAAAAATTACTGAAATCGGTTTTTTAATCAGAAGATAAGGTGAAACTATAAATAATTGTATGCGTATCAAACACCAGAATGTCTTTGAAAATTGTAGTGGCTTCTCGATATAGACTTGGGGATACTTCATGATCATTATAATTGGAAAGTTTCTCTTAGTATCCTCTTAAGTAAACCTATATTTGTAGCAAAGATAGGCTAGAGAAACTTTCCAACTATAAGGGTAGTGATACACTAAAATATGCTTCCCATGGGAGTTGTTAAATTTCCATTATAGAAGTTTTAAGAAGAGGTTTATGAAACATCTCATAGGGATGGACTGTAGTATATTTCATATTGCCTGTGTGCAGAGATGGGTGATCTTTTGAAATCTCTTCCAGATCTACATTTCTCTGATTCTTTATCTAAAATACTTAGTATCCACTAAGAGCCTTTCAGAATATTTAAAGACATCCATGATGTTTGATTTATGATGGGGATATAAAGTTATATTCTATAAGCTTAACTAAAAAACAGATCCCAGAAATATAAAATCAAAAACATGAAAAAGTTTGCAATAAGTATATTTGGTCTTGGATTTTGTTAATGATGTCTAGATTCACGACAGTCAGATTTGATTTATGCTGCTAAAGATAACCTCTCGTTCCGTGATTTCATTTGTATGAAGTTGCCACAGCAGGTAAGAGGACATTATTTATGTCAAGGCAAAACAAAGAATAGCAAGGAGCTAAGGAAACCAAGACTCAATTTACTGTTCTTCTGGGATGCACTGCCTTTCTTTCTACCAATTTTGGTAGAACTTCTTGTGACTTGTGCTCAGACCTTTGTCCTTGAATTAGCTTATCATATCTAGTGCATACCAAACTTGTACTTAAAAACCAGTTTATACTGAAAAATAACTCATAAAGCTCATTTCAGACTGTCTTATAGCTTTGTCCTCTTGATGTGAAAAGCGGAGATCCTCCCCATAATTTGTAATTAGTTTACTTTTTTAAATGTACTTCCATTTTAGTTTCTTGCAGTGTGCCACAGTCAAAGTTACTGTTCAATTTCTGTGAAAGCTCTTCTGACTAAGTATTGCTGTCTTTAAAGGGGAGCTAATCTATTTCTATTTTTCATGTGCAGTTCTCTGTGGAGAGTATTTTCCCCTGAAAGATAAAAGATAATGCTCACAACTCTGTCAGATATGACAGCTTAAAAATTAAAAAGCCTTGCCGCAGTTTTCTGATGATGTTGGAATATTATTTCAAGCAGGATTTGGCTGCCGAATACAAGTATAGTTTATGCTATAAATGTCAGTAAGCTGCAGTATTCTTCAACATAGACCAGTAACTTTGATGGCTTTGGGAAGTTAGCTGCTGTGTCTTTTTTGGTAAAGGAGGGAAAGAAAAGGGACAATTTCAGAGAGAGTCATGTCCTAGCGATGTACTTTCCTTTCTTCCTCAGTAAATTACATAAGCTGCACCAGAGAGAGAACAGCTTGTGCACAAATTATGGAGGTTTTATTTTGAAGTATACCAGTAGACCACAAAACTGCAGAACCTTTGATAATCTGAAAACTGAATTATTTGATGTCTACTTTGCAGTACTTCATAGCTGCCCATTCCCTTGCTCCCCTTAGCAAAGTTGATACTACCAAGAAGAAAACAGTGTATTAGCTTCCTCTTTCTTCTGAAGGATAACGATCCATACTACTTCTAGAATTGAAGAAATGGCATGTGCTGTTAAAAGAAGTTTTCTTCTCCATTCCATGCTCCTGGCTGTGAATTCTGGCTCTCATGTGACCTTTCAGTGGACTTGCCCACGTCTTACCTGCTCCCCTGATGGAGGGTAGTAGGATTAATGCTGCATTACTGTGCTGGATTTGCCCAGTGCGTAGTTGGACAAGTGCCACCTGAGCAAGCAAGAAAGAAAATAAAACAGCCAGGGCTGGTTGAAAGAGGTTGAAATAGTTTCCTCTATGGGTGGTCATTGGATCGAGACATTACAGGCAATTTTAAGCCAATATACCAAGTTTCAGACCTTCACCCTTTTTGACACAGCAAAAGCAAATTAAAGTTGGATTTTATTTTTTTTTAACTGTGAATTTTTGCCTAATGGCGTGTAATGCTTTGCATTTAAATACCTTGCATTCAGGTAAATCCTTTATCCTGGAAATTCTGACAACTAACTTCAGAAGTATTACATCAGTGTATAGATGTGGAAAAGATATATTTCTTCATCAAAAACACCCCCACCCCCCCAAAAAAAAGTTACATATGTAAACTTCTGGGAGACAGGTTTTAAATTTGCAATATTAAATTCAATGCAGTAAATCCTTCCAGTAAAAAGATTTATTGCAATTATTTGTTTTCTAGAAGAGGCTTGAAGAGGGAGATAATACCTCCCTTTCTTAATGAAGTCGTATTGTAGGGATGATCTGGAAAACGTTTAGGTGGACTCTTCTGACAAGCTCTTCTACTGTTACTAGATGCCTCCCAAAATGTCTTTTCTCATCTAGCTTTCATGAAATACTATGAACAGCCATAAGAGCATCACTAATAATCGCGTGTAGACTTCCACCTAAACATAACTTCATACATCTACTGTAATGCCTTGCAAAGTTGGATCCACCTGTGTGACAGCTTTGTTCTTGATGAGATGTGTGATTTGGATGAAGCTGTGAATCAGAAGTGAAGTGTCAGTTAATGTAAAGCATGACTTTCTCCACACGTTTAAAACTCCGAGGACCTTCTTGATACCAAATTTACCCAAGTGTATTCACTCTCTGGTTCCACAGCCATCTCCTTTGCACTTTTACATTTAACCAGAAGAGATGCCCACTTTTAATTTCATTTCAGATCACATGTAGAAATAAGATTCCTGCATCATAGTTTCCTATATGCAGAATAACAGTTTGTATCTGTAAATGTGTTTATAGAGAATGTTATGTAGCTAAGGTTGAGTTTTTAGTCAGAATGGTAAGTTAACTGCTTACGTGTTGTGTTTGGTTACATATTGGAAGTGCAAGGGAATTTGGTGTGGTGCAGAAGAGCTTTAAGAGTTCACAACATAATTAATGCAGGTGTTGATTAACTTCTGCTGTCAAGTTTCAGTTTACCAGATGTGCTGTTTACTTACTCTTAGATTGGGTAACACCTCCCTAACACAGTTTTGCAAATTACCTTTCTTAGGAAATTTCAAATAGTTATACACTTATGAATTTGTGAATTTCTGCCACTTCAAGATTTAAAGAAATTATTCCAATTTTGCTGTTTGTGAAAATATCCTTTGCTTGAGTGGCTGTAGAATTGCAATTAGGGTATCCGGAAGATGTAGAGGGAGCTGGTTCACTCAGTAAAATGCACTTCTGTCCAGAGCTCAAGCCATACATACAAACATTATACCTAATGCCATACTTTTTGGTGGGATCTAACATGAATAAAGCTTGTGCTGGTTCTCTGCAAGTAAATTGTCATCCTGTGAGATCAGATGAATTTTCCCACCTGTAAATGTTGTTTCTCTTGAACAAACTCAGCCCACAATTATCTTTCCTTCAGTTTTGTTGTTTGCTTCTGCCTGAGATGCATTACTGTTTATATCCTAACTCTGTAATTAATTCTTTCTTCAATTATTCTAATGTATTTTGTTTCACAGTATACTTATTCTGAATTTAGTCTTGCTATGCATAATTTATTTATTACTTGCAGTGTTATATAAAATTTCCTCCTGATTGCACCTTGTCAGAGTGAAATTGTTTTCTTGGCTACTACTGAAAGTTAGGTGTCTGTCCACTGCATTAGAAATATGATTTCATTTAAAAAGGAATTTGTTGTTAAGACAGTTCGGTAATTCGGTATGTCAGAACAAATGCTCTTAAAAGAACCAATGTGTTTTCATTTTAGTGATAATCACATTTCAGATAAATAATTGGAAAAAACAAGCTTGAAGACCTGGTTCATCAGTAGAGCTCTCTGTTCTCTTCCTTGTTTCACCTTAGAAGGAACTGCACAAAATGAAATCTAGTTCTGACACAATGTAATTCCATAATCTCTCTGTTACTTACAAAAGTTTCACAAGAAGGTTTATTTCATTATGACTCATAAGCACAGCAGAGACTATTATTTACAAAGCATTTCTTGCCCATAATGAGTGAATTCTTTAGTCCCTGATTAGACTATTTAAGGACCTTGGTCAATTAATTCCCAACACGTGCATATATATATTTATATTTACATACATATTTTACACTCCCCTATTCACTTTAGACTTTGACAAAAGCATTTAAACTAAAAAAAAGGCACTGTTGCTGATTACTAAGATCCCTTGTTTTCTAATAGTTATATCACTGTTTTATATTGAGTTCTAATTTGAGGACTGATTAGCTGGTGTCTTAATTTGAAGTTGTTCTAGAAAAAAATGCACTTACGTCTTGATTTATATGCAGAAAAGGAAATTGCCTTCCTAGAAATATAAATGCTTTATTAAGAATAATAATTTAAAATAGCATTATAACTATCACTTGCAATTTAAGGTCAGTAGGGGTCATGACAACAAGGAGATTTTGAGTGATAATTATATTAAATACAAAGGAAGGTAGGCTAAGCCTAATTCTGCCCTTTTTTTCCTAACAATACTCCATACAAAAAGCACATTGTTAGCAGGGAAAGGCTTGTGCATCTTACCTGACTATTGCTAAGTTCTGTGATAGTACACATTCACTCTGGAAGTAACTGTGGAAGAACACAAAATTAGATGTAAAAATAAAGTCATAGTATGAGTTATGAGAAAGCTCCCAATTTCTATTATTTTTTGTAGTAGTATTTTGGTATTATTCCATTGTGTGATGAAAAGGAGTTAGCATCCTTCCTTTCTTACTACACTGAGCAGCTGAACAACCATGACAGATTACTTGACACTTCTAAGTGGTTTTAAGTGTTTAAGTGTCATTGTTTAAGTACAATTGACAACCAAGCACTACCCAGCCACTCACTTTCTCCTCTCCAGTGGGATGGGGGAGACAATCAGAAGAGTAAAAGGGAGAAAACTTGTAGATTCAGATAAAGACATCTGAATAAACAGAAAAGGAAGAAAATTATGATCATGATCATAAAAACCATTGAGAATATATGGAACAAGTGATGCACAGTGCATTTGCTCACCACTTGCTGACTGATTCCTAGGCAATGCCAAAGCAGGAGCCTCCAGTCCGCTTTCTCCACAGTTGTATCCTCATCATGATGCCATAAGGTCTGGAATATTCCTTTGGCCAGTTTATGTGTGCCGTCTCCATTTCTTGTGCCCCTCAGCTCTCTTCATGGCAGCGCATGAAGAATTGAAAAGTCCTTGCCTTGGCATACGCACTACTCTAGCAACAAAAACATCAGTGAATTTCCAACCTTCTCATACTAAATTCAAAACACAGCACTATACTATTTACTAGAAAGAAAATTAACTATCCCAGCCAAAACCAGAACATAAAACATTTGAACTTTTTAGAAGTGAAAATCTATCTCAAGTGAAAGCCACTAATTCAGTGCAAATACTGTATTGTGTCACACACAGATAACTGATGGTTTCTTTGGATCTTGGAAGCCGACTGTACACAGCTGTGACTTTACACAGCTGTCAGCTGCTTCACAAGGCTAAAACAGACGGACAAAGAATGTGTGTAAAACAGCTCTATACTTAAGAGATACAGTCTTTGCAATCAGAAGGGATGAGGGATGGGTAGAAATCCACATTTTTCCACTTTGCCAGTTCCCTTGTGGCCAGCTAATAGGAATTCGGATCGAATCTTGGCAATGTGGTGCCCAACATTCTCCCCAGTATCTCAGTGAAACACTATATATCGTCTGCAGTACTTCCTACATTAATTTATGCAAGTCAAGACTTGGGTCTAGGTGACATATCCAAAGGACTTTTAGCTCCAAACACTGTACAAGTCAGGCTGGCTATTTCAAGGCCACTTGTCAGTTGCTCTCGTGCTGCTGCACAGATTGAAACATTTAAGCCTCGAGTGGCTTTAGAACATCCCACATGCCTTAAATAAGCTATTGATGTTGTTTATAGTTCCCTACCATTGAGATGAACAGAAGTGGTGCTTCTGCTGATTCATAAAGAATGCTGTGTTGGTGTTCTCTGTAGGATGGGCATGAGGTAGTGCCTCTTCTGAAAACAGTTACATAGCAGACAGAGTTTTGGATTGTTAAAGCTGGAAGATACTCTATGGATTTAAAATCACAGAATCACAGAATGGCTTGAATAGGAAAGGGACCTTAAAAATCACCCTGTTTGAAATGCCCTGCCATGGGTAGGGACGACATTTGCGTTGGAAAAATGGCGTATACAGTCTTTTAAAAGTGGCACATACTGAGATTAGTGTGATTAATTCTGCATGTTGAAGTTTCATGGTAAGTAAACACCAGTTTTATGAAACTAAATGAAATACAGCTTCATTTTCTCTCTATGATGCTCAAAATTCACTGCTGGACAGACCTAGTTCACACCTGTCTGTTACTTCCAACTTGAGTCATAATTCATGAAGCATTTTTCACAATGAAAGTTGGGGGTTTTTCCCAGCCCTTATACTTAAAAATACCTTTTAGGAATTCTCATTTACAAAAATTGTGAAGAAAATCCTTCTCATCTTGCCCCCTTTCCCTTCAGTGACCATTAGAACAAATCACGATTTCCCTCTACATCCCTGTTATCTGCAGTCTACTACAGAGCTGTTCCACCAATCCAGCTGAAAATTTACTCTCTCCTGAATAATTTCACTAGCTCTTTTATTATATAGGTATTTCTAGCATCTTTTAGATGATGCAGTATAGCCTCAAGGAGAAGAAACTGAACATGGATGCTAGGTGTGAATAAGCAGGTGTATGTTACACTTCCAGTAAAACACAGGAACTGGGTCAACCCAAATCATCTTTTTTGGGGGGCTTCCACTTCCAGTTAGGGCATCTTCATTTACCCTAAGTGAATTGCAGCAATCTGTCACAGCCACCTTGAATTTCTGTTTCATATTTCTACAGGGCTCTTGTTGCTGGGTTGTTTTGTTTGGGAATGTGTTTTCTTTAGGGTTTGAGGGGGTTTTTTGTTTGGTTTTTGTTGGGGATTTTTTTATTATTTTTCTTCCCCAAGAACCATTAACAGTAAAAATAGAGTCTCAGTAAGGACACCTGACTTGCTGATGACAGTGTATACAGAGAGGGAATTCTCTGCTTTAGGTACTTGCAGTGTAACTCTCATTCCCTTCCCCTTCCACTGAAGTGGCGGCAGATGGAAAAACCTCACCAAGTTGGACACAGCTTCCCAAGACCTGTACCCCTGCTGCTATCTAAAGCGATTACTTGCAATATTGATGCTCTGCTGCAGATGTGTGCAAGTCCTATCCTCACCAGAAACTACACCTTCTCTTCATACTGCTTTAAATTGTCTAAAAGCTGTCAGGTGTTGAGTGTTTCATTCCATTTCTGAGTCCAGGGCCAGCAGATACTCAGGAAGTGCATGCAGCTACAGCGTGCCTGAGCTGGAATGCTTTGTGACCTACTTCTGTCTCTGAATTCCTCAGGCTGGAAATATGCAGAATTCAACTTTGAAATGTATTTCTTATGGCACTAGAACAAATGCAGGAATTGGATGCTATATACTCAATGAAGCCATTCTACAGTGATGATGGGGATTAAACTGACATGTCTCTACTCACTGCTTCATTTTAGGCATCCTGGTTTCAAGATATTGTGAATTCTAGCACCTATAAAGGAGATTGGTAAGTAATAAGAAGATCTGCAGAAAAAAAAACCATGCTTCCCTTGTGTGGTCACTTATATTCGCCGCATGATCCAATTTGTACTCCACAAACTCCATTTCTGACAATTTTTAAATTATTTTTCCATCTGAAAAAGGTGTGGAAAATAATCTTTGTCTTCAAATCCTTTGTATTTCACAAATACTGATATAGGCTATGTAGCTTCTGTAACACTAAATATAAATACCATTTTACAAGATAAGCCATTAATATGTTGGTATTAAAAAGCTACATGATTAGAAGAAAAAATAATAGCATGCAACTGTCAAATAAAACAACATTAAACAAATACATAAAACTTTTCTCAGTGCTCTGAATTAGGTGGACTGACTGAGAGCAATCATAATATTCAATGACAGGACTCACAGATGGCAGCTGTGTTCACTGGCTTTAACATACTATCAGAGCAGTGTTTCTCAAGGTGATGCACCAGAAATTACTTTACAAACTGAGAAACTAAAACCACTATAGAAATCTAAGGAAGTGGTATGGAGTAAATTTTAATATTTTTTCATTAAGTTTTAGTCCATTTTTCCAATTTAAAACAATGAAACTGTGGTAATGCCAAATAAATATTTCTTAGCATTACTTCCTAGAAGATTAAATTAGCTAGATTGTTCTTTGATTCAAACACTGCTTGAGCACTGTCCTTCAGAGGGAGATTTATGTTTATACCCTTTTGGTGGGTTCAGACTGGTGTGTCCCAGAAGCAAAGGGCAATGCATATTGTTCAAACCCAAATGGCAGTAAGCTTGGTTTGTAATAAAGTTTAGGATGATCATGTTTCATGCAACAGTCAGATCATCAACATGCCCTGCACACCGCATGCCTGCACAGGGACAGAGAATATACTGCAACCTTGTCAGCCTACAGTTCACCCTGGACACACACTGAGCACTAACACCCCTCTCCTCCCACACAGCCCACCTCTGTCTTGCTAAAAGGTGACAGCAGTTGACAGAAGAAGCTTCTGCCCATGTTGGCTGATGCACAGATTAAGCAGTGACAACCTGGACAACAGGACAACTCCCAAGGTAGTGGCAGCTCTTGACGATTTTTAGGTGGTAGGGATCTCAATAAAAAGTCATTTGACAGAAAGACAAGTGTGTGCAAGCAATGGAGATTTAAAATAAAAACACTATGCAAAGAAAGAAAAACACAGGAAATCTACTACCAAGCTACTGTTAACAAGATGAGAACATTTTGTTGCTAAGCAACAACATATCTAAGTAATTATTTGTGATGGATTACCTCTCAGAAAGCTACACCTGACTCTGTATCAGCCAGCTTGATGGTAATCTGGAGATAACCCTCAAAAAAACTGTCATTAGCACTGGACAACTACTGCATCAAAAACTTCCTTCATAATTGGCACACCTCATTTACATAACCTTGTTTTTCAGCTGAGGAGCTTGTTGAGTCATGTTTGTGAGGTGCTGCCAAGTTGCTGAGTTGGTCTCAGACAGCTGCAGTCACATTTCCAAAAGCTGCTTCCTCCTGCTGATGCCACACAGTTGTGCTGTTCATGTTTTCTGTGGTACTTTGTGCACTTCTGACAGAATGAGAGCAAAGACAGAAGACAGCAAAGCTGGTTGTCATTCAAAAGGCTGAACAGATAGTAACTTTTTAATCTGTGCCACCCGGATTCTTTCTGAAGCCTCTCCTTAACCCTTCCAAGTTTTCATGAATGGTACTTACAGTTGTCCCCTGGGAGTACCACTGTGTTGCAATGGGTCTCTGTACCCCGCTCTTCAATATTTCATTGCCAGCTGGATTTGTTGGTGGTGCAGAAAAATAAAAAAAGAAACACCACCACAGATAAATACTGAATAGACACCTTCACTTCTTCGTCCTGGTACATAGCTGCTGCATGAAGAGTGTAACAGTGACCTGTGAAATTGACAGGGTGACTCTGAATGGTTGAGGCTGGCAGGAAACTCTGGGTGTCATCTGGTCCAACCTCTGGTCCAGCAGGGCTACCAAGAGCTGGTAGTCCAGGATCATTCCCATGCAGCTTTTCAGAATCTCCAGGAATGGAGATGCCACCACCTCTCTGGGCAACCTGTGCCAGTGTTCAGTCACCCTCACAGGGAAAAGGAGACTTCTGATGTTCAGAGTGAACCTCCTGTGTTTCAGTGTGTGCTCATCACCTCTGGTGCAGTTACTAGGCACCACTGGAAAGATCCACCCTCCTTGTGCTCTCCCTGCAGGTGTTTATATACATTGATGAGATCCTCTGAGCCTTCTCTTCTTGAGGATGGGCTGCTCCAGTCCCTATATCGCCTTGGTGACCATTCACTGGACTCTGCATGGTATGAGTGTCCGTCTTGTCCTGGGGAGCCCAGTGATGGACCTGGCACTCCGGCTGTGGCCCCCCCAGTGCCAAGGGGCAGGATCACCTTTGCATCCCTGCTGGCAACACTTCTCCTGGTGCAGCCCAGATACTACTGGCCTTGTCACAGGTACACGTCGCTGGCTCATGTTCAACCCTTGGTGCCCAGCAGCACCCCCATGCCTTCCCAGATAAGCCGCTTCCCAGCTGGTCATTTCCAGCCCGTGCTGGTGCCTGGAGTTGTTCCTCCCCGGGTGCAGGACTTTGCTCTTCTCCTGCTGAACTGCTTGCAGTTCCTGTCAGGCCTTTTCCAGCCTGGCCAGGTCCCTCTGGATGGTTCCATGACCCTCTGGGGTATCAGCCCCTCCTCACAGTTTGGTGTCACCACCAAACTCGCTGAGGGTAAAGCTGCCCCATCACCCAAAGCGTTAACGACACAGGATGTGACACAAGACGGGACCCAGTACAAACCCTCTAATTTTTTCCTTAAACTTTAGCGTATTTTTTTCATGTAATTGTACAGGAAGCTGTGGTAATACCAAATAAGATTTTTTGGCATTTCTTAGACGGGTCGTTCTTTGATTCAAATACCGCTAGAGCTCTGTGAGTGAAGGGCACCACACAGCGGCCACACGGCCTCCAAGCACACTTCGCATCGCCCACCGCCACCCTCTGGGCTCGTGTTTTACGGGCGCCTGCAGCCCATTGTTCACCGGTGTGTGTCACGCCGTTTCCGCACATCCCCGGAACTCGGCCGCCATTCCCAGCCCCCGCTCCCTCAGCCTGGCGGAAGGCGCGCGCGCGGCCCCGGCCGCACGACGTTGCGCCTCCTGACAGGCTGTGGCGCTTGACGGACAGCTCCGCCGACCAATAGACTCTCGTATGAGCGCCCGGGGGCGGACCCTCTCCGCCGCCGTGGCTCAGGGAGAGGAGGGCAGGGGATGTTGTCATGGCCGCCGCCGCCAGTGCAGCGTCCCCGGCAGACAAGGAGAGGTACAGTGGGCACGGTTTGTTTAGGGTCGGGTCTTTTGTGGGTTCCTTTGTTTACGTGTCATTAAGGAATCGCGAGAAAGAAAACGCGAGCGGAGCAAGGGGTGGTGGTTGGAATCCCTGTGGAGCAAGCGGTGGTGGTGGTGGTGGTTGAAATTAAATCCCCGTTGAATAAGGGATGGTGGTGGTTGTAATCCCTGTGGAACAGGGGGTGTTGGTGGCATTTGTCCGTTTGGGATGTCAGTAAGGAGACTGTAATTCCCGAACCCAGAATAAGACGGCTCATAAAGAGGGCAGTAGCAAACAGTGGAGAATACCACTGGAAAGGAGAAGGAGAAAGTAAGAGTTGAGGTAATTTGGGCTGGTTTTATAGGTAGCACGGAATGTGATCCTTGTCACTCGCTTGCCATTCAGCTAATAAATCTATCTGCACTATATGTTTTACTCACTTTCCCAATTTTCTTATGCTCTCTTGTTCAAATGAATGCAGGCCTTCTTCCACCTCTGTTTGGTCTCAGCTAGTTGAGTTTTTTAACTGTATAATAAGTATAATTGAGGTTCTGTCACGCTAATCCCCTGTATGTGCTTGGCAGGTTTAAATCTACCGAAAAATCTTCAAGTTTCTGAGTGCAGGTTTTCAGTAGCTTTTATAAACGTACCCAAATCTGGGTTGATCTCTGTGTGAATTAAAAAAAAAA
>VZRN01000427.1:731711-794220 GCA_013397935.1 Dasyornis broadbenti
AAAAAAAACACAGAACTTAGTTAGCTCTTAGTGTAAAACCAAGTAAAACCTTTTCAGGAAGTGGTCTTTAGTTTTTCTCAGGGAAATATATGTGTTCACTTCCAGGTTTCAAGATTGTAAGAAATAGGTCAGAAAGGTTCTAAAGGTTCTATTTCAGCTTCCTGGTTTTTTTGCCCAGGATCGGTAGTGCCATCCCTTGTACACACACTGCCCTAAAAAGTGGTGTCATGCAGTGTCCATGATAACCCAAAGTGAGATTTTGCAGCATCTTGCTAAGCAGTCTAAGAAAAATAAATGGTTGTTCTAAGCTACTGTGGGAACTTCTGTGTTGTAGGCATGACATTTATTTTTTGTTTTACTAGGAAAACACTGCATAAACATTAAGAAGTTGATATAACTTACTTAAACTCACTGTGTTCTCTTCTTAGATTCATCTGCATTTATCCAGCTTATTTGAATAACAAGAAGACAATAGCAGAAGGAAGGAGAATACCCATAGACAAGGTAACTTCGTGGGTGGCAGGGACATATGACATTTTCTTTTGTTATGTAGTACTGTGTAGAGAGCTGGAAAATACATCTCTCTGATCTATCCATTCCCCCATGGCAAGTAACTCAGTAACTGGAAATTACATTGTATTTGAAGGTAATCTAGTGCCAGCATGTGAATTTCATGGAAGAGCCCTGGGCTAAAGTGCTTACTTTCATGTGAGCAGCACTTTGGGCAAGCAGGTGAAGTAATGAGGAACTTTATGCACTCAACTTCCTCCACAAGTTTGCAGAATTTGAAAGCAGTGCAGAAAAGCTAACTAATGATTGGGTTTTGGTGACTGACTATATGGGCTTACATTCTGTGTCCTGTGAATGTGACACATAGACATAGTAGTTACTGTTGCTTTGAATCTCTCCAGAAATAGTTTTTCATCATCTCAGTGCTTTGTGATAATTTTGACAAGAAGTTCTGGGCATACAAAGGGCTTTCCTCGCTGCTTAGGGTTGGGGCTTTTTCTGATGACAGTTAAAAACAAAATCTTTCTTGAGCACACAACTTGCCAGTCAAAGGTCTACCTGTGGGAGGAATCTGCTGCCCTGTGTCTAGAAATTTTCTGGTTTTTTCTTCCCTCAATCCTTGCTGTAAGTTTGCTATTGCTGATTCACAGCTTTTGGTGTCCTTGTACATACAGTAACTGTTAATTAATTTCAGTTACTTTTTGTAAGCAATTCTTTAACTTTCTCCCCTGTCCTAATGAATTCTGTCTCATCTATTTCCTGTTTTCTGATGTCTTAGGTCTTCTTTTTTTTTTTTCGAGACGAGAGCAGCACTGACAGATGACTTCTACACTAGATTTGTCATTACCTTCTCTTTCCCCATCAGATTTTCCTAGTTACACAGTGTATTGTGGTTTTGTATAGGCAGGTCATGGTTAAAGACTGATTAATTTTAACACATTGTTTCAACAGGCTGTTGTATAGGCAGGTCATGGTTGAATACTAATTAATTTTACCACATTGTTTCAACAGGCTGTTGAAAATCCTACGTCTACAGAAATCCAAGATGTATGTGCAGCAGTAGGATTCAATGTGTTATTAGAGGTAATAAAAAAGAAAAAAAGCCCCCACATAAAAAAACCCCCCAAATTTGTTATGTGTCTCTGTTCTGGTATTGTGTCTTTTCTTATAACTTGTAGTTGAGAAGTTTTGTTATTACTTTTGCTTGCTTTGAATGATAACTGATCATAATCATGAAGTAAATATCGGAAAACTGACGCAAGTCAGGAATACCTCAGATCTCTCAGACCATGCCACTTTTAAGCTTATAAAAAGATTACTTCTGTTTTACCATTCTTCTTAGAGGACTGCCCTGGGTGCTTAAAAGAGTGTCAGAATAAAAGCTGTTTTTGCAAGCTACAACTCTGCAAATTAAGCTTTTAAAAAGGAATATTTTTAATGAAAGTTGATTACCTTTGCAATGAGTCTTGCATAAGAATAGGATTCTGATAGTTGGAATTTTGATAGTCCTGTTGAGTTAGGTTTCAGCCAGGCAATGTTAGCTTTTTATTGCTGTACATTCTTTCTCTTCAAATAGTTTGTTGCTTAGTTCTTCCTTAGAGAATGAGTCTGGATTTGTAGAAAGATAACTTTACCGGTTATTTCCTGAAGTAATTATTAATTTAGAATTAATTATTAATTTAGAACAGCACTGACTTTTCTAAGAAGACTATAGGTCCTCATCTAGAAGTGTGACTGGTACCCAAAGCCTGGTAAAAAATCACTTTGCTTTTCAGAAGTAGCTGGACACCAGCTCTACTGAGAAACCTGTGATGTTTCATCAAGAATGAAGGCCATAATTAGCCAGAAGCAGTGACTGAGACCTATCACTTGCTGTCCCTAGGTGTCCAGAAGGGTTTGTAGCAGTGGAGACAAAACAAAACCTTGTGTCCCTGTGGTAAAACAGTCCCTGTAGCAGTTTACTCACAAAATTACTCAGTACCAGGAGTTGTTTTCAGCAGTGCCTCTGAAACAGTTGTGTCTTCCAATGCACATTATAATGTGTTTCTCCATTTGTATGACAGAAAAACAAGATGTATCCCAGAGAATGGAACAGAGACGTGCAGTACAGAGGAAGAGTACGAATCCAGCTCAAACAAGATGATGGCAACCCATGTTTACCTCAGTTTCCAACACGTGAGTAGAGTGCCTGGGTTTAGGCACTTCAACTGTTAAACCAGAAAGGCTTAGTTTATTTTATGTTACCAGCCTGTTTAATTAGTTTTAACTATTACAAATCCCACAGTGTTACATTAAATCTTGTTGCCTGTATAAATCAACGAACTCAACTTGCAGTGTGAGCATTGAGTAAAGTTTGTAAAATGCTGCCTCGGATCCTGCTGTTTCTGCAGCAGTGTCATTGGAGGGGCTTGTGGGGAATGTGTGATTGATGTGTTGAATAAAGCATCTATTCAGTTTTGGCTTACTGTTGACATTGAAAGCAGAATGTTTAGTGCTTAAATTGCTAGATTCCATCATTTTCTTAGGATACATACATCTGGGCATCAGATTGATAAAACACAATACTTCAGTGTTCAAGAGTTCAGCTGAGTTTTCTGCTGGCTGTTTTCAGAAATTAACAATGAAGCAGCTGCCCTTAACTGATTAATAGAAATTACTCATCTCGAATGACAATAATTTAGTCTTTTGCATTTTTTCTGAAGATGAATCCGTGTGTAAAAGGGAAACAGTATATATCTTAAGGAAAGAGCAAGAAAAGTGCTGGGTGTACAGTAGCATAAGAGTGCTGACAGTCAGAGGGAGATGATTTAAAACCATATTCCTGATGAAAGGCAGGAGTGCCTTTCTGAAAATGCATGTAGCTTGTGCCTGATCATTCTGTCCCAAGTGTTTCAGGCTAGTAAGAGGTGAAGGTAAAGAGTAGCAGGAAGGATGTAGACACTCTGGAGATTGTCAGGTTATGTGGCTTTTCCAGTCTGCTGTGACATTTATCAGTCCTGCACTTTTGGGGCTGTTTTCCTCAAGTGTTTCTCACAAGCTCCTTGCTATACAGAGGAAGAAAGCAGATCTCCTAAACTTTGAATTTGTTCTTAACATAGTAGGTATGCTTTGATCTCTCCCTGTATTTTAGGTAAATCAGTGATGCTGTATGCTGCAGAAACCATTCCCAAACTGAAAACAAGAACTCAAAAGATGGGAGGCAGCGATCAAAGCCTTCAGCAAGGAGAGGGAGGCAAGAAAGGTAAAGGGAAGAAGAAGAAATAAGCTGAGATCTGGAATTGTTGTTACCTTGCATAGCTGTACTTACAAGTGCAGATGGACACCTTGCTGCAACTTTGAAGTGAAGATAAAACAAGAAATGAAGAGGTGAAGCTGAATATAACTGCCTGCTTTTCTCGGAACTGGAATGCATGTAACTGCCTTGCATCTATGTAACAATAAATCTCTTTTCACACATAACCTGCAAATCTGAGGTTAGCACCCACTTTTGAAGTGGAAGAACATAAGCAGATGGGGTGGGTAGGAGAATTAGTCTTTCCAAAAGAAATACGCACCTTTTTAAATCTGGTTGCCCTAGTATACCATTTATTTATGATAGTGAAGCGATTGTCTTAATTCTATGCTATTCTGTATTCGGAAGAAGTTCTTCACTGTGAGGGTAGTGAGGCACAGATTGCCCAGACAAGTTGTGGATGCCCCATTCCTGGAAGTGTTCAAGCTCGGGCCAGATGGGACTTTGAGCAACCTGGTTGTTGTGGTTTAACCCCAGCTGGCACCTAAGCACCATCCAGCCCCTCCCTCACTCCCCACCCTCGATGGGATGCAGGGGAGGATAATCAGGAAAGAAGAAGATTGTGGGTATAGGTAAGAACAGTTTAATAATTTAAACTAAATAAAATTCAATAATGCAAATTACAATTGCTCATGTTAAATATAATTATTACAATTTTTTGAAGGGACAGGAGAATCAAAACAAGTGATGCACAATACAATTGCTCATGACCTGCTAACTGATGCCCAGCCCACCCCCAAGAGAGATCAATTCCTGGCCAATTTCCTGCTGTTTTTATACTGGACATGCTACTCTATGATACGGAATATTCCTTTGGTCAGCTTGGGTCACCTGTCCTGGCTTCTTGCCACACCCCCTCACTGGCAGAGCGTGAGGCACTGGAAAGTCCTGGAAACCAGGACAGTAGGCACCCCTTATTCCATACAATTTCTATAATGCCAGGTCCCACTTCCGAAAACCCCATCACTTCCCTCTCTTTTGATGCATGTAGACACAGAGAGAACATTCCTTCAAAATATGGACCATCCCAATAAAAGCCCATTGAGCTCACCGAGTGCATGACCTTGGGCTCCATCTGTCAGAACTATTTTCCAGGCAGATAGGAAGGAAGGTGTGCGGTGTTGCATGTGGGAACCAGCTCGGAATCCATCACCGCTCTGCTCGGCTGGTTCCATCTAAGTTCATTCTTCATTAATATGCGATTAAAAGGGAGTTGGGGTCAGAGCCCCAAATCCAGTGTGGCACAGACAGGCACCATGGGGTGCCCAGTGTGGTGGTGGGCACAGGGCCATCCTAGAAGTGATAATTCACAGTGTTACACAGTAATTAAGAATTTAATTCTTTGGCTATTCCAACCTCAGATCAAATCCCTTTGAGACACACACTAGACTTCCATCCTCTCACTGTACCCACCAAGTGCATCCAGGTTCATGAGCAAAAGCAGTCCCAGGGATGGGTTCACCTTTGCCTGAGGTAGGAAAAACCCAGACTTTTTCCCCAGCAGGTTTTAAACATTCCCTGCAGGAACTTTATCCCCTCCTACAGTAAGCAAAAGTTTAGATTGGGCCGGAACAGGCTGATTGGTGATCCCTGGGTGTTAACTAAATAGGTGGTCTTTGCTAAATGTGCACCCTGAGGCTTGAAGGTCCTACCACCCACTGCTCTCGGTGTAGTCCTTTACCATCCATTGCATCATTTGATCTTTCCAGAGGCTGGTGCGTGACAGGGAATGTGATATTCCCACTCAGTGGTGCAGCGCTCTTTGGCCCAAGTGTCTGTGAGGTTGCTTTGGAAACAAGTGCCATTGTCTGACTCGATTATTTTTGGTGTGTTGTGTCACCGTAAGACCTGCTTTGCAAGGCCCAGGACAGCGTTCCAGATGTGTGGGGCACAGGGTGTTTCCAGCCCTCCAGTGGTTGACTCCCCCCCACTGACAGCACATGGCACTTGCCTTGGTGGCTTTTGGGGGCTGTGATACAGTCAAACTGCCCATGCCCCTCATACTGACCTTTCAGCCATTGTCCTCCATAGCAGAGAGGCTTTAACTGCTTGGCTTAGCCACACTGCATGTTTCACATCCATGGATAACCTCCGTGACTGTGGCTGTGCTCAAGTCCACCCCTCAAACACAGGCAGGAAAAGACCCTGCCCATGTTATCTCATGACTCATTCCAGAGTGATGTTGGATTCTGCAGGAAAGGAATGGCTGTGCACACACACACATCCCTCCTGCTCTATTCTCACTATTAGGAAGAATTCTAGCTGATCAGTGTGAGCAGTATGCACACTTTCTAAAACAGAAGTGTTTAGGAGAGGAAGTACTGTGTTCTAAGGCTGTAATTGACCATGGTCATATACAAATGTGGTGTAACAGTTTATAGCACTTGCTTTTGGAGTGTCTGGCTTAAATTTTGAGAAGTTGGTATCCCTGTGAGCTGATGGAATGCTATGGGGTACTAGATGTGGAAACAGATGCTAGATGAAAAGGCTGTTTTATAACAGAAAATAACTGGGCACGGTTGAGGTTATTAAGTCACATCCACTCTGTAACAGAATTAGTGAAGAGCTACAGTTAGTTGCAACATGGGGAAAAAAAAACAGGAGTGGAAGATACACTTGCAATATAGAAGATCATTAAGTGCCCAGGGATTGTTGGGCTCAAATTATTCCTGGCTTTAGCTGAGTGCTGAGTAATTTTTCTGAAATTTTATTTAAAGTGAGATCTCTGTGAAAGTTAATTGGTACAAGATAACTCAACTTCATGGTGGTAGGTGAAGGAGGATGACTCCAGCCAAGTTACGATCACGTTGTGCTTAACTATTGTAAATCAGAGCTTTGGACTACAGAGCTGAAAATTGTGGAGGTTAAGTCTCATGGGATATCATTTACTGTGGTCAGAAATTAAATACCTTCAGAAGTGGTCTGACCTATCTGTGTGTGTGAGCAAGAATCTTAGTGGCCTTGCTAATCAAATTTTCCTGATCAAAGAACCCAAAATAGTAAAACTATTTTAAAGTCTAGGGATCTTACAAAGAAAGACTGAGAAAGAATTCTGAAAAGGGTAATACTGAACTCAAATATATAAAACTGTAAATTAGTCAAACTAACCAAGCTCTGTGGGTATTTTGGGTAAAGCTGACTTCTGGCTTTTTAAAGCCTTACTAGGAAATCAGATGACCACTACCACTAGGAAGTTGAAGACTGAGTTCCTTAACTCCTGTCTGCTTATCCTCCCATCTTTAAATGGGACTGTTCTGCTTTTCACGATTTCTGGCTTTAGACTAGGTTCATGTGAGCAATATTTTTTCCTAAACGAGGCAGTACAAAGTTTAACACAACTCCCCTTTTCCTGACAGAGTTAAGTTTATAAACCAGCCTTTCATTTCTGTATTGCCTCATTTTAATAAACTGGGCTCCTTAGAGGATTAAAAACAAGCAGGTAAAGACTGCCTCAGTTCTTCCTCAGTTGACTGATCATGCCTCATTTCTGGGAACAGGCAGAATCTTATGAACCATTGTGGGACTGAGAGTGGAGACAAAGTTTCTGTAAAAATACAGAAATACTGCAACATATGGTCTCAGTGCTATGAATACAAATTTTTAATTACTATTTTATTTTTGAGGGGGAAAGTGGGTGATAATGGATGCCCTTTTATTTATCTCGCTTGCTCTTATGGTTTTCTGTGAGGATTTACTCATGCAGCATCGTTACTAAAAAGACACTGTGGTCTGTGGCTCCCTGTAGGTGGCAATAGTAACAAAGGAAGGCGTAAATCCATGAGTGGGATTTACTCAGCATTTAGGACAGGAGGAATATGGATATTGAACTAGTGTCTCTTCAGAACATACCAGTCTAGCTCTTTAAAAAGACATGCTTGTTATTTTCCTATACAGTTTTCTGGGTATCTAAGCAAAGTTAAACATTTGAAATGGACATATGAGCTCAGAATCCTTACAACAATCCTCATAACAATTTCTGTGTCAGGAATGGATGGGAATGTTGACACTGAGCATCAGGGAAGTCTGAAGATACTGCCAATCAATAACAGAATGACTAAAAATGAGAATTCAGCACTCTTGTGGGATAGGTGGTTTAGTCTTTCAGATTTATAGCATGTAGCTGCCATAGCAGAAGCACAACCATAATTACTCAACTCTTAAAGAGAGGGAGCTTTAAAAATTTGTTTTGAAATGTGTTTTAACTTGGAAAGTGACAATAATGTGTGACCATATGTAGGTGTCAGTCTTCAGCCATGAAATAAATTAAATCAAACACCAGCTCTGTGAAAAACAGCTGGTCTTAAAAAACTTGCCTGTGTGTACATCCTGTTCCTTGTGTGTGTTTAGGAGAGCCTTTTAGCCAGAACTCCCTTTTGGGGCAGCATATACCTGTGGGATATTTGTATGTGCTCTACTTGAGAGCAAGAGATGGTGTGGCTCCCTTGTTTCCTTCTCCGGAGCTTCAGATGTAGCTGGAGCTATGCTTGTGGTGAAATGGAATGGAATGGAATCAAATGGAATGGAATCAAATGGAATGGAGTGGAATATACTATTTCATTTGGAAGGAACCTAAAATGATCATCCAACACAACTGCCTGACCACTTCAGTTAAAGCACAGTATTATTGGCATTGTCCAAATGCCTCCTAGCACTGTTAGGCTTGGGGCATCAACCACCCTGTCTAGGAAGCCTGTTCCAGGGTCTGAGCACCCTCCTGGTAAAGAAAAGCTTCCCAATGTCAAGGCTGAACTTCCCCTGGAACAGCTTTGAACAATTCCCACATGTTCTGTCACTGGATACCAGTTATTCAGCTTCTTCCTGTTACAGACTGGCTTTTATGGGGTTATTTTCTCTCTTAGGATAAGGGATACCATTTTCAAAGGGGTCCTTTTCCGCTAAATAAAAATATAATTAATTAGAATTCATAAAGAATTAAATTTAATTATTGTTAATTATTTTATAATTAATAATTAAATACCCCTTAGTACCAATACTCTCTTCATCTATTGCTTTGTAAATTTTGAGCCTTTTGAGTCATTTGGTTGACAGGAAAGGTTTCAAAGCCAGCAATTTCCCATAAGTCATTAAGCTAAGTAGTCAAATCAGAAGAAAAGACTATCTTGATGCATCATCCAGTGAAGAAACTTTCCGTGTTCTTATCCCGGGATAAGGACGGGCAAGGAGAATTTCTGTCCAGCAGTTTGTGCTGACCAAGCTGCATTTAATATGTTGGGTGTTTGAGCAGCACATGTGCAACTGCATGTGAGGTACAGGTCAGATCTGGTAAAACAGCTACCAAATGACTGCCTTTGCTGAAGGATGGGGGACTGGAACATGACATAGTGGTTACGGAATGGAGATGGGAAGAAACTCTCAGTCCTTGGTAGTTTGGGACCCGGGAAAGAGCAGGGGACACTCCAGGTAGGAACAGAGTAGACTGAACCATTGTGCTATTTGCTATGGAACAGCATGTGGGCCTCTTCACCTGTCAGGGTTTGGGGGTTCTTTGGCGTGTAGTTTTTTGGGTTTTGTCTGCTTGCTTTTTGGGTAGCAGAACTTAGATATGTATAATTGAAGCCTTTAAGTATTCTTCTCCTGCAAAAATGCAGCAATAGAAAATATAAAATTTTGTGGAATTCCGTAGCCTCAGCAAAGGTGTCAATTACATAGCATTCCAAAGTATGCTAAATTCAAAGTTCATCTTCAATTACGTTTACTTGATTAGTTCATGAGTTCACATGGTCATCTGAAGAGTTTTTACCCCAGAATCTAATGGCTTATGTACCAATAGGAAACATAATTTTTAAAAAGTTGTGACTACGTGGTTGTACGACTGAGGACTTCCTTAGTAGCCCTGGGGCTGTCATTCCTCAAGCTCTGTTTCATTCCATCACACTGGATGTAGAAGTTCTCTAGAAGACAAGACTGATGTTCATCACATTTGTCAGGTGCCCTTTAAGAAAACACTGAGAGTCTCTCATGACCTAAAAAGATTTGTGGCTTTGTTTTTCAAATTTCCATTCTTCCTCCTTTGCATAAGGAAACTATTGTTTGTGGAATTTGAAATGGGGGTGGAAGGTGACTAAGGAATTAGTCATAGTAATTTTCGTTGATTCTCAGATTGTTTAGAAAGAATTGGCAAGACTGAAATGCAAACTTAAGAAACTTCTATTTGTCAAACTAAAAGTAGTGAGAGCTTGACCTGACAAATACTAGTCACACCTTCCACTACTCAGAAGAATTTCTATGCTTTGTTAATTCTCTTCCTCTGGTTTAAAGACTTTTCATTATTTTATCACTAGTGATCACGTTCTTGTTGTGGAGGGGGATTATGTTTTTCTGAACATACGTTCCTTTTTGCTGAGTTTGGAAAGGAGTAGAATAAAGCAGTGGTAACAGAAAGAACTCTTAAGTAAGTGTAACATCACTGCCAGTAACTATTCAGCAATGTTTGATGAGGTCATTTATGGAACACCAGGAAACCCATGAGAGAGGGAAAACTTGGAAATCCCTGTAGTTTACAATCTTTCCTCTCTATGTTTCTAAAGAACACTAAACTTTGACAGTTCCTCAGGTAAGCCAGGCTATGAAGCCTAGAAAGATGCTCGTGGTGCTCACTGTTGGTAAGAGAGCTGCATTCCAAACTCTTCTGTAAGCGCCTGATGCTCTAAATCTGCTTGGCTGCACCCTCAGATTGTCATGAAACAGAGGCACTTCCTTTGGACTTTTAGAGAGGTTTCTACGGTTCCACAGTAATGAAGTTTGGGGAGGAGAAAGAAAGTGAATACCTTGTAAAGACCTTCTGCCTTCCCAAAGCAGCTGGGTTTTCACTGTTGAGGTATAAGATTCTTAAGAAATACCGAGGCAGCATACCAGTCCCATAAGAATCTCTTTATTTGTGTCCATTTTTATTTAGCACATTACAACTTCAGCAAAGACATGGAGCAGATGTGTGTACCAACATTTGCACATAAATGTTGTGAAGACACAAAGAAAAGCACTGATGTGCGGGGCCAGCCCAGTGGAGTTACTTGCAGGAAAGGATAACTTGCTGCAGAAATTCCGTCATTTCTACTTGCATCAAGGCAAAAAAACAAAGTCAACTTCTGTTAACAGACTGTAGTCCTAATTCAAGTAGAAATCTGATAAAAGAGCACTAATTGTATGTGCTGGTAATATCAAGTTGTAAAGACAAGAAATTGATTTAAAGCCTTTCAAGTTCTGAGAGAGATGCAAGGGACTGTTTTAACACTTACCTAACATCTACCTAGAATGTTTTATCCCCATTAATAACAGTGGAAGAACTGTTGAGTAGTATAAGAAATGAAAAGTAAATCCTGTCTCTACTATGGACATCATTAGACTTGTGAAGTCTAAAATTTACCATAAGCTTTTACATAAGTGAGTTATGTAGTGCTTTGTACCGAAATCAAATAGTCTATTAAGAATCTTCATTTGTTTTTATCTAGTTACTTCTAATTTCAAGAAGTGAAACTAAATCAGTGACCACATGAGTGCTTTACATACAGATGATAGAGCTTAAAACACAGGACTTGGATTTAGTAAGGCTTACAAAAAAGTCCAGTGCGTTTACCACAGAAGAAGTCAAGACAAGAAATTAAACCAGTTAAATGGTGACTCACTTCAAACTTTTTACTTGCTTACAATCTAGAAATTTGTTGTAAACTTTATTCTCTTCAGCATATCCCCTCCTAACAAAAAGCTGTCATGGAATTATTAGCTGTGAAATTTTGCATTTATTTCTTCAAACGACAAACTGCATGCTGTCCTTCAAAACAGGAGGCACAGCGGGTCTTTTATTTCCCTATCCAAGTTGCCAGCCCTAAGGGCTATGTTTTCTAGCTTAAAGCTTAAAATGCTTTCTCTTACGACACTTTTACATCCCCTCTTATAAAACATACCTCTCCAGGTTAAAACTGACCTGATGAGTTGCACTGTGTGCTTCATTCTTTTGCAGTTCCTGCATCTGAAAATTTACAGTGAATGTTTATACAATAACTTGTTGCAGAAAGTCAGAAGTCCTCAAAACTTTAAGATTAAGTCTTTAGAATTCAAGATCATGGACTGGAAATCTTTTTTTATACTACCAAAAGCTTAAGCTTCCTTTCTGCATGTTCTGTGAGTTCAGAATTGCCATACCATTAATTTAGGCTTTAAAAAAATGTCAGTATGGAGATGAAAAACGGGAAATTTCACTAATTCATGTAATTAATTTGTTGAAAATACCGCAGTATGAAGGAGTACAGATGTAAATCTAAAAATAAAAATATATATACTTTTAAATTGATTGTAAAAAATCCCTTTATTCTCTTAGCAACTTTGGTTGCACCTCTTAGTGATTGGTCAGGAATATATCAAGTAACAACCAAGAGCATCTCCACTAAGGAAGTTTAAGTGCTCATACAAAGTTGTTCTTAGTACAGTCAGAAGAGATTGCAGATTTTTACGAGCAGAAAAAGCTCATTGGGGGTCTAGTCCATCCCCTTAATGACGTAGTCCTGAGGACTGACATTCAAGGCAGTTGGCATTTTAAAAGGAATTCAGGAAAAAGTGTTTGTAATGGTACCACTCCTTAGCAAAAGGTGGGTTGTGCTTTTGAGAGTGACCTTAAAAAGCACTGTATTAACAGTCTTGGATAACAACTTATTTTAGCAGGAATAGGGAAGAAGTCATGTTGTGTTAATCTTGTGCGATTGAATGCATTCATTTCTAGCAAATTACTTCAGGCCAATATAAGCTTGATCACTCCAAGGAAGTTATTCTTTCCTATATTTAGTATCTATCCATTTAAGAATATACACACTATACCAAATACTGTGTTACAACAAGACATGCAACAGTGAATAATCTCTATAATCAGGTGCCTAGAACATGTAATTTCACAATTTACAGCTTTACTGGTGGGTAATACATCCATTATGCCATCTCTCACAATAATTCCCTGTATATTCAATAAGATCCATTCAGAATTTTCCCTATAAAATAGCTTCGTGCTACCAGATGCACCACAATCAAAGTGTTAAGAGTAATTTCATAGACAAAGAGACAACTAAAGTGCAGAGCCTGAGGGATAAATACTTTTTATTTATGTTACTGCAGAAAGAGATTACTGAAAGACTTCTTCTGCATGAAGATGAATAAAATATTTTCATTAAGCTTCAGATGCTGCCCACTGCATTGCTTTTAAATAAAAATGCATACTCTCTATCAGTCACAGCAAATTAGTAAGTAGACTTACAGCACATTCCTTTAATATATCAAAATGTTTCCAAGGCAATATTGTTGAACTTATACCACAGTCCCCAGTAACATCAAGCTGCACAAAGGAGGCGGTAGGGAAACTTATCCAGTTTAGGTGCTCTTCTTTTCTTCACCCAGCAAGTTCACTGTTGCTTTCTTGGCTGCAGGAAAATTAAATCAAGTTTAGTCATAGGGCTACAGACAAAGTGGGTTATCCAGTGTTCTTGAGTGCCATAAAAATTTTTTTCCTTTTAGGTCACAAAAGACAAAACACAGAAGAAAATCACAGCATTTATATACACATTCACATAGATATAGTGATAAAACTGAATATAAAAATATTTTTAAAAATAAAGCATAAGCAAGGAGCAGTACAATAGACATTCCAGACTGATATATACATATATAACTACGGTATTGTTAAAACAGGACTGCTCATACTGTTAAGGACATACAGGTCTGCAGCAGGAAGTATACCATAATGATAAAAGAAGCTTGATATAATGCTACTATTTGTGTGTACATGCATATGTGTGCACATTATTTCTTAAAAAAAAAGAGGGTTTTTTTGTGGAAATCTTTACATATAAAAATAGGAAAAAGGAAGAATAAATGATGAAATGAGGACAGGAAAATCCCATGTGCAACCTGGAAGGACATTAATTAAGATACATGTCTAACAATAAAGACTCAGGAAGAGTCTTGCAGCAAAATTTCCAAGAATAGTTGAGGAAGGCAGGTCTTTTAAGCAGACAGGAAAACTGCCTAAGTTGGTAAGATGAAATTATGCATGCATTGTTTGGTGGAAAGGAGAATTAAGATGCTTTGAAATAGCATACAGATAAAACTCCTTTCAAATGAAACTTAAATAAACCTTTATTTTAGCTACTTAATACATTTCATTCTCTTATTCATAAAATCACCATCAGGTATTTTAGAGTGCAAGGGTTCACTATAGAATGCAAGGAAATAAAAGAAAAAATTTAAACAATCTACAGGTTGTGATAACATGTAAAAATAAAATATAAGTAATTCCTTTAAGAGTGAGGAATCCTTTGACCTCCAGAAGAAGGAAAAGTACAAAAAAAAAAAAAAGATGGGAAAACTGCACTTCCTATGTTGCTGTTTATTGCTGTGAATTGCTTTACTGCACAATTGGGAGCCCCTCTATACTACAAGGTGTTTGAGGGAGTACTTTAGGAGATATGAGGATACACTGAAACAATAACGGTATTTATGAAAGGTGTGTCTGGACCTGCCTCTAGAGACAATGCTTTTAGTAGTGTGTATGGTGGAAAGACACACAAACTATACAATTTCTTCCACTCATTCAAGCCTAACTGCAATTCTAGGAAGCAAGATCCACTGCAACCCCCATTTCCTGGCACCTTCACCTGAACTCAACTTCTCCGTTGTAATTTACATTGTCTTCTTACAATTGATTTTTGTTTCTTCCAAATGATGAATATTAAGTGCAATAATAGGAGCTCCCCAGTGAAATTCCCTTACTTGCTGTGACCAGTGGATAGGCTTTTGCTCACCCTCTTTAGTGATGGTGTCTGCAGTCTCTGCAGCCTTGTCCTTCAGGTCCTGCACGACGCTGTCCAGCTGGGCCTCGTGCTTCAGGAAGAAAGGCCGGATAATCCGGTGGTAGAGGAACTCTGCCCCGTTGGAAGGGCTTGGAGCCATGCACCACAGCAGGAAGCCACACTGTGAGAACAAGAACATCAGCCTAAGCAGAAGGACTCATGAATAGGTGACAAGGTGCCTTCCCCAAGTGCCTCAGAAACGAGCACATTGGGAACACTGAGTCGTTCCCTGTGTGGTCAGGGTTCAGTGAGGCTGCACACCAGGACAGTCACACACAGTGGATCTTTATATTGGAATAATTTCATGGATATTTTAAGGATAAAGAAGGAGGGCTGCAGCAGTAAATCTAATCTGGTGACAGGTGTATCCAGACTGCATGCACTTCTTGTTTTTCTTTTTAAGGTAGAACTATAAAACCTGGTTAGACAGACATCAGTCTTCCTGAATATTTCTAAAACATATGGCACAGGCCTGACTGAAGGTCTAGGTCCTTAAATGACTTCAATTCAGTCAAAACACATCTCTTCCTCTCTGTGTCCCTGCTTTGAAAACACAGCGGAGGAAAGCAGGTGTGTACCCCAGAGCCAGAGTGACAAGGAAAAGAGATATAGCCAAGCTACACACCATGCACAAACAAGAGTACTGCTTCTGGATTACACAGTTTAGGTACAGCTTTTAGAGAACCATCTGCTCTCTAGAAAAATCAAACAAAGAGCACAGTGTGGGGTCATGCTGCATTTTGCAACAGGGGATTGGAAAGACAGTTACTACATGTACTACAACTCCCCGTCTTTACTACGGAAGCACTTCTATTTGGCTTTGGTTTCACTGCCATGCACCACACAAAGACAGCTATGCAGAGCAAGAGGAAACATTTAAGGGACAGGGAGTGCCATAACTAAATTCATTTGAGCTATGAAAATATATATAAAATTATTTTACAGGATAAAACTGCAACAAAATTAAGTACATCTTCTCAGCATTTGTTCAGTTCTTTCTGTACACAAATAGTACATTACTCCATGTCAAAAGCCTCTCCAGAAAATGAAGACATAACAGCATTTCTCATTTTGTGTTTTTCCTGAAACACAAACCAAAACCACCCCAGCCTCAGTCAAAACATGCTTTGTTTTCATGTTCAACAAGATTCCATGTTTGAGGATTTCCACATATTTCTGGACAGAAAGGAAACAAAACACACAGCCTTCTTCAAGCAAGCCTTCCAAGTATTTGGGTATATCTCCCCTCTGTTCTTTTCCAATAAGGTGTATTGAGAGTGGATGTTCTGTAGGTTCTGCTCTTCACACCTGTAAAATTTTGGCTTGTCTTTTCTGCAGTGCCAAACCAATTTACCATTCTTTGGGTAAGCGTGAAGCTTTCTCCTTTAAACTATTTGATCATGGTGTCAAAACAGAATGACTTAAAGGAGTGTTTGCCCAGAAGACAAAGAAAAGGTTTTTAAAGTAAAGTGTTCACCAGAGAGATTGGCCCACCAGGAACATTCCAGTGAATTAAGACAAATAATTCAACATGCAATAAAATCTGGCACCAGTAAGTGGCAACTAATGAATTATCATTAAGTATGGTCACAGAAAATAAAGGCAAAAAGTACCCTTATCAATATAAATACAGACTTTCAAAAGCTTCAGTTATTTGGGACTTAATATAACAGAAAGAATGCATGGTACTACCTTATGTTGTTATCTTTCATTAAAAGCTGAGAAGTACACTGATTTTATTTCCTGTTCTAGAGTATCTGATCAATTACTGAGTCATTCAACTTCTCCCAATACACAAAAAAGTTAGTTCTCCTTTGTTTAAGAAAATCCCTCAGATGTGAGTCCAGCTTCCTCTGAAACTAGAAGAAATTGAAATTTCCCTTTGCTTGCCTAAGAACAAAATTAGTAATTTTGATTTGACAGCCTCGTCCCAGTCTAGTCAAGAAAAAAGTCATTATAGATTTGTTCTCAAATACATATTATTTTTGAATTGTATTGAAACAGATGTTTATATGTATTTTCTACTGGACACATACCAAACTTGAGAATCTCAGTCTTTTCAAAGCTTGAGAATGTTAGAATGCTAACTTAGTTTATTTTCCTCTTGTCTCTCATGAAACTGAACTAATATAGGCTATTAAAAATAAAGAGGGTTGTAAGAAGGTCCAGCAAGCTCAGAGTGATAAAACTGTTAACAACAAAAAAACCCCCAACAAACAAAAAAAAACCCCAAACAAACAAACAAAAACCAACCAACCAAACAAACAAAAAACCCAAACAGGAAAAAAAAACCCCAAACCAGAATAAAACCAAAATATAGTCTTTGCAACCCTCCAGACTAGACAGAGGAGGAAATGGAATTCACCTGAGCTCAGTCTGATTCACTTGGACCTGCTCCTAGCAGCTGGTTTTGTCCTGGCAGCATCAATTTTATTCAGAAATAGCATTCTAGTATTTCAAGGCAAAGACATTAGTGGAGTAAGGAGTCTCTCTCATTCCAACCACCAAGAATATTCAAAGGACAATAAACTGCTACTTTTACTGGCTACTGTAGTCTAATACCTGAATGCCACAGAAATGTTTAAATCTTGGATAGAAGTATTTAAAACCAAATCATATGCATATGAAATTATAAGTTTCATGCATGTCCTGTGCTTCACAGAAAAAGAAAACGCAAACCAGTAAGTAAGAAGAGGGCATTACCAAAAAACAAAGCCCACAAAATCCAAGGAATCTCATCTGGAGAAAAGTAAATACAAAGATCATAACATAACCAAAGGAGTTCTTCAGTGTGCCTTTCTCCCTCCTATAAAATGCTCTAGTCTGCTGAAAACTTTAATGTGACAGAGTCTGAACTCTGGACTTTGGGGACTCCAGGAGCAGCTGTGCCCAGTGTCTCAGCCATGCACATGAAGGCATTTTGAAACACTGAGAATCTAAAATTCAGTCTGGAGTGGAAGCCACAAACTGTATCAAATAGATGTAAACATGCAAATTTAACACGTTTGGGAAATGAAAGCAAGCTTGACATTTTCGTGGGTGATGTATCTGGGCTTCTACTTCATAAAAGAGACATGGAGACATCATGAACTACTGTACGAGAGGTTTTAGTTCATGGATGGAATGAAGTGTGGAAGCTGCCTGATTTGTCCTTCTCCCCCTGTGGAGTAACTTCCATCCTTCTACCCATTCAGCAATGCCTTCTGATTCTCAGTCAACACCTGGCTGCCTTCGTAAACAAAAGCAAACCTCTCCTACCCACCACTACTGACAGTAAATACTTGATTTCCATGTGCCTTCTGCAGCTATCGTAGAAAGCTGTGCATTGACATAATTCCTTGTGTTTGCTTTTGCAGAACTGAGGAAAGTGCCTTTCCCTTGATTCCAACCCTACATATAACTGTGGCACTCCTGATATCATTTTATCGGAACCATTTGTTTGCAAAGTCAACCTGAATTTCAATCGCGTGCTCCTCAGAAAAAGAGCTGTGGTGGCATGAAGAAATCATTGCCACATTTTTTCCACCAAGATTTTGGAAAAGAAGCTCTGAAAATACACTTTATAAATGTAGTATTGTGAGTATATACCACTGCAGACAATGCATTAAAGCCATAATTCTACTAAACTACAAGGTGTCCAATGATTGTCAGTGTTGCGGCCTGTTAAAGTCTGAAAAGAGACAATGCAGAGGTGTAAACCAGCTGTCCCAATCAGTTTTTGTCTATAAACTATGGCATTTCCTGGAAACAGCTTTTGGCACCATCAGGTCTTATAAAATTTTAAATGATCCCATCATAACAGCAGACAAGCAAATCCTTTTAACAACTTTGGAGGGACTAAACCAGGCTAACTAAACAAAAGAGAAGGAAGAGAACAGCCCACTGAACCAGTTCTTGGAGATAAACAGCAGACTCTGCATCAAGCTAGAATGCTTCTACCCAAAAGCATATATAGTGATCAGCTATCTCCTAGAATAATTTAACATGTTAAAGTTGATTGACACCTTAGATCACAAACACTGCTTGGAACACATTAACCAGATCATTGCTAGTAGTCAAATCACACAAATGCACATTAGTGAAAATCTCCTCTGATACCTACCAATTACTTTCAGGATATTGAGCTTAATTAAAAATTAAAGCTGTAGGACTCAAACTGTTCTCGTGTTCAAATTTCCTTCTTTGCTGCAATAGCACAGACGTTATTACCTCCTTCAATTGCCTTCATGATTTTACTCTCCACCTTTACTAATGCCCTTAAAGCAAAAATAGAGCCATTCTGTGGGGTTCACCAGGCCTGCCATTTGTCCAAATTCACCTGAACACCAAGAGAAAGAACTGTCTTTGGGATTTGCTTGACAGTTACACTGTCTCTTTCTACTTTTCTAAAGCACAGCAGACCTTTCCCTTTCACCCATCCCAACCTCCCCTCTTGCCTCACAGAACCATCAGCTGTAAGCAGAACACTTGCACAAGTACTAAATTACACATAACCTGCATCTAAAAATTAGGTGTGACGCTGGAATGATTCCACATGAATCTGTTTTCATCTATCCATTCTTGGAGACATTAGATCAGTTACATCAAAGGTCTCATTTGAGGAGAGGGGTCACATGAACTAACATACCTTTAGCATGTAGTAGAAGGGGAACCAGGACAGAAAGATGTCAGAGAAGAATTCAGCTATGCTGAAGATGCCATACACAACCCAGTAAGTCAGCCACTGTGTGTCATCATCTTTGTTGGGACTTTCAATGGCCTTGATTCTGCAAGGAAAACAAATGAAGTGAGCAGAACAGTGGCATCAGTGTCATCTATAATGATGATGTCTTCATGACTCGGATTTGCTGTTATCTGTGAATCTTCGCAAGTGAATTACTCCAAGAAAACTGATTAGCATCTATCGCAGAAGCAATGTGTCAAGATCTTTGAACTGCAAAGCTTTTCCCTACACGTCACACTTCAAAACCAGAAGATACTCAAGCTATTTCTAGCTCTGTGATTTGCAAGGAGGAAGAAAAACCCAAACAAAACCAATGAGCATTCTGACCTTGTTTATGAAACATTTCGAGGGGCAAGACAGGGAAGGGATAATCTTTGGCCATAGTTCCAGCTCTGAAGGCATTGTGGTAATCCGGACCAGAAGGCTGCCGTACAGAGCGTTACTGATCCACACAACAGATAACCGGGGTGAGCCCAGGCTAGTGGGGCATAGGATGCCATTGATAACACCACCTGCCTTGCCTTGCCTACAACCAAAAGTAACCATCTTCCTTCTCTGGCAGTCAGAAATGAATGATGAATAGAGTTGTTATCTTGGATGAAAAATCCTACAATAGCTGAAGTTATCAAAATGGGGTAACCTTGCCTACAGACAAGGCCTGCACAAAGTTCTACATGTGGGTCAGAGATCCATTCAGTGCTGCACATCTTGGGGTTCCCAGCACCACCAGGGGTATAAAAATGTCTGTACTGTTCTCTGGCTTTGCATATAGTTCTGCTAAATGGCATTTTAAATTTACTCATACATACAGGCACTAGATTCCTCTTTAAAAAGATAAAGTTACCCATAAGATTTGCTCTAAGAAGTCCTAAGAAGCACTTGGTCTGCATAAGAGGAGATCCAGATCCGTATGCTGAGGAATATGTATTTGCATCACCCATTGTATTGCTCTATAAATTAACTCCTACAGGACTTGCAAAGTCTGATGTAGACTAAAGTATTAAGAACAGAGTGAAACAACCTCTACGGAAATATTGGGCTTTCTGCATAATGATTTAATAGGTTTTTGTTCTCCATGTTCTATGAGAATGCAGCTTGAGTTTGTACAGTTCTAAAAATCAGAAACTGAAAGATGCATATATGCTCCTGCAGTAAAAGTAGTGGAGTGGAGGTTCTGGAGCCCCTAAATTCCAGATTAGCACTTTAAGAAGTTTTAAAAGAAAATGCTAGCAAATCTAAGCCTGATAATTTCAAGTTTAAGAGTGTTAGAAAGCATTTGTCTTCTCCACCCATGCTGGAGGATTAAAATCTGTAGACTAAGTTTATGAATTTAGTTCCAATTCTTGTATCACTTACTCCTTTAATATCAACTATATTGTTTCTGAAGCAGCATGTGTGAGATGTATCAGAGGTGCCAAGTTTTCTGTTAATTCCATAAAAAGGGCAGAGTTGGGGAAGTTTACAAAGCAGAAACCAGAGAGCTGGCTGTAAGTCCACTTCCTGGTCTGTGAATTGAGAAATGCTGTGGATTCCATCACTTCCTAGTTTCTGTAAGTCTGGGGGGAGCAGGGGCAGTTGGGGGAAATAATTCCTGTGACATGCCGTATGTTTTAGCAAAAGCACTGTCAAACTCACCACATGCAGAGGAAGCTGGCACAGCTGCTGGATTCAATTACTTTGAAATGCAATACAAGGATCTGATGCTTAATTCATGCATTATTTCCACTGGACCTTGAGGCTGGCCAGCAGTGTCCTGCAGTGGGAAAAGCAGCAGCCCTTTCCATACCCCATCAATAAGGGGATCTCACTGAGGCACAGCACCAGCACTACTGGAAGAACAGGTTTTCCACAGGCTGGCAACAGCAGGTCTAATTCCTGCTGTGCCTAACAACACAGGCAGCTGTAGCCCAAGCAATCTGCTCAAAGGCAGCGACAACTTCAGCAGCTCCTGCTCCCACTGCAAACCACATCTTTTCTGTACCTACACTTCTGAAGTATTCTAATGACACCAGGTTGAGGGGGTTGTACAAAAACAGCTCCTGATCAACACAGGAGTTAAGGAAGAAGGCTGAGGAGCTATTTTCCATGTGTGAAACTGCACTTCTGGAGGGAAAGAAAAATATACAAGGACTAGTAGGGATATTGGAGTGGTAGATAAATGGAGCAGAGAAAGGAACCACTTGCAAAGTTCCTCACTGTTAAGGAAAACTTGCTGTAGAGGTTCACCGTGTGAATTTCTTTAGTTTTGCTGACAATTCCCCCATTAGAGGCACAAGGCGAAAGCTTATTTTACCACAATAAGCATTCTAGCTCGGTGTTTGGAAGAAAATGCTTTGCAGTGAAACTGTCAGCAGTCTTGCTGTTTTCCATCTGAAGTCACACATGGATTTAAGAGAGCATTGTTTAAATTTTTTTTTAATATTATGAAAGTAATCTCGGTAACCATGAAAATCAGCTTTCATTAAAAAAGAAGCTCAGAATCTCCAGTTTTGTAGCAGAGGGCAGATGGCATTTCACTGTGTTAATGGGCCATGCTCTATTATCTTCTCTCCTCTAGAAACAAATGGCCTTTGAGCACTCCTAAATGCAGTGCCATGGGTGTTCCCCCGTTGAACGTTCACCATCTGCTGCTGTAATTCCTCAGGGGATACATGAACATGCTTTTATTGTCAGACAGTCACAAGAAGCAGCACTGCAAGTAGTCAAAGCCCTGTCTGATTCATCCAGCTGATGTATGCAGCATTAAATCCTTACATGGTTGTTTTCTTACACCCTGCAGGCAACAGCACATCTCCCCCTCCTTCTGTCGTGATCTGATCTTGGGGGGGCAGTTCAGGGGCAGCCCCGCTACCACACCCAGGAGGCGACAGCCACATCAGCTCAAACTGCTCCTGCTGGCCACGACTGCAGTCCCAATCGGGGAGAGAGGGTGGGGGGGGGAAAGCAGGATACAGCAGGGCCATCGGTGAATGAANTAACTGAAGTCAAATATTTTATAAATATTCTGCTTCGGAATGGGGAGTATGTCCCTCAGATGAGACTGAGGAAAATCCAGTGCAACATGTCCCTGTTGAATAAAAGGGCAAAAGTTACCTCCATCCCTTGCTACTTACACACTATTTCAACAGTAGGCCACAGAAAACAGTACTTGTCCAAGAAAAAGCACAGTGAGTTATGTGGAATATCTGAACAGAGAGGAGTATTTATCTATTTATAACCACACCCTTTCCAACATGAGAATCACACTGTAATTAAACTTTGTCTTCTACGTTATTCTACAGTTATTATCCTGGTGTAATGCCCTGTACAATTAATCTTAGAAGAGACATCATAGAAGTTACTTCAAGCCAAGAACACTTTCTTCCTCTCCATGTTAAGTTACCAATCAAACAGGCTGATATTCATAATGCAATCTTCATCAATAAGTGAAGAGATACAGACCAAGGGGCACTGACACTATATCCTACTTTAGCATTCCCTTCTTATAAATTATTTCTATGTTGCAAGAACAAATAGGTCAGTCTCATTAACACATAATACTAAGATATTCCAACAAATGAAGGACCATCTGAAGACTGCCGCTTCAGATTGTAAAAAATGATCCCACTTTGCCTAGTGCTGATTTGACTGAATTCCACATTAATTATGTGTAGTAATTATATAACCCAAAGGATTTTTTACACTGCTTAAACAGTAACTGTAGAGGACTTTAAATAGAGCCTCAAACAACTGCTTAGAGTAGTTCTGCACCTTGGAGGTAAAAGCAGTCACTAGGAGCAGCTCCAGTAGTCTGGATAGTAAATATCACAGCTCAGTTATTTTAAAAACAGCTGCCTGTACAAGAGTAAGAATGACCTGCTGTGGGCAAGCACTGTGATGAATGAGGAGCCAAGAAAAACTTCATTTTCAGCCAGATCTGTTCCCCAGTAACCCAGCTGGCTGGTGGTGCCAAGAGGGAAGAGTGGAGGCTGTCACATTCTGTAGTAGCCCAGGGCTCCCATCCACAGTGTAGCTGCAGTATCAGAGCACTGGCTCAGTTTTGACCCTGTGCATCCTACAATGAGTCAAACTGAACCCCAGATCAAGTGTGGTTACTTACCCTGTTACTGATAGTAACAGACACTGGTCTAATTTCAGTAAGTTGCCAAGTGGAGTCTCTTCACTTAGAGCATCTGACTCATTTCAAGAAAAAAATCAGCTCTTTTCCAAGAAGAGACTGTTGCTCCTCAATTAGCTCTGGCATAACAAATCATTTGTTACAGTAAATTCACACATACAATACTCACAGGCTAAGTTATGAGTTTGGGGTTGGGGTTTTTTTTTTTGAGCTCAGTCCAAGCGCAGAAGGCAGAAATAAAGAAATGCCAAATTTTATTGCTGAGGTCTCATGTGAAGTGATCACTCTTATCCCTGCAATTTACAAGGTGTACCTGGTTCTTGTATAGATAAAGTTACAAGTTTAAGGCAAAAGATCAGTCTCCTTTAAATCCAGTGATCATGTTCTAGCTGGGAAAGACTGGACCATTTTGTGAACCCTTCCTTCAGTTCTGTGGTCCATACTACACTAAGTGAGTAAGCAGGCACATTTGCCACATGCTTAGTCAAGTGTAAGTTGTTTGTTTGAATTTAATTTAGAAAACCCTGAAATTACCTATACTTCTAGAGCTTATAGTTACTGGTCTGGCCCAACTCTTTACAGCAGGTTGTAAAATAATTTACTTCTAGCTATCTATCCAGACAGCCACGTAGAACCAACACTCACTGCCACAGACTTCCTTAGCTTGGTGCCTCCCTGTCATCTCCATGTCAGACTCATCCTGGCAGGCTGCCCCCCTGACATCTCACGTCATTTCAGTGAAACAAGTACCTGTGCACTTGGATTTGCTTTATCATTTTGGCTTCTGCATTTCCATCCATCAGCTAAAAGCCTTCTGCTTTCGATCTTTCTTCCTCCTCACTGACTGTAACAGCAGAGTCAGGCATTTGCCAATACAGAAGAGATCCTCCTGCCAACTGCACTTTACATAACTGCAGTGATTTAAGTGCACCAGTTCCCTTCTCTCAAAATTTTGTGTATCTAGCAGATGGCAGCAGAAAAACTCATGAAGGATAGCAAGGAAGGGCCTCACTGTCCATGCATAGACAGATCAGTATTAGAAGACACTAAAAAGCTCAGAAAGCTACATGACAGTAGCACAACCGTGTTTCTTAAAAGGAAATGGAGACTGAGGCAGCAAAAGCAGCCCATGCCATTTTGCACAGCAGTGGAGTCCTACAGCCTACATGTTAACTCAGCACAAAGCCAGATTTCTGAAACAAAGGCTGAGGGGGGGGGAAGACAGGCATTCTCTCATTTCTCTGCTTTCTGCTCATTCTTGGCCCCTCTTCTCCTGGAACAAGTACTTGTAGGCCCAACCTGTGAGTCAGTTCCCCAGTTCTGACTCAGGTCAAAACCAGCTTCCCCAAAACACATTCCCACACACATATTGGCTCTTCTGCAGGGATTAAGATGTCTTAGTGCCCCAATACAGAATGGACCCATCTGTATTACAAATACCTTTATATTTTTAACCTAAATGTAAAATATGGAAGTAAAATTAAAATTTTCTTACTGTTTTCATAGCATTATACTCCCTGCAGCTAACCACTTTCTGTCTCTAGAAAGGAAAGCACAAATTTGTCCAAACAACTGTTAAAATGGCTTTTAAACATGGCACTCTAAAACCTAAAAACCAAAAAGTGATTATGCTTGGAGGAACTGATTTGGTAGAACATATTAAAAAACCCCAAAATACAATTTTTAGTCTCTGAAGCCTCATGGAAAGATTATTAGGCACAATAGAAAACAGCACACGTGCAGAGAATACAGCACACGTGCAGACAGATTTGAGAATTTTCTACTTATATTTATACTGAGCATTGTGAATCTGGTTAGATGTGTCAGCTTCCTCAAATCATATTTATAAAGCAGCAGCAGAGCATTACCTCTGAACCATAGCGCATCATGCATCATTTTTCATGAAGAAAAAAAGTAAGCATTTGCCTTAAAACTTGTTTAGAGAAAGTAAGTTTGCTGCCCTAGTTCTCAAGAAATACAGGAACAATTTTACCTTTTCTAAATAACTGTGACCAAAGAAAAGAAATGTTCCTGTATTAAAGGTATGAAAGAGGAAAAGGAACTAGGAGACAGACTCAAGACAACATGACAGTATTAAAATTAAAACTTGAATTGAGTGTTTATACTTCTCTACAATCAATCCAGATTGTTTCCTGCTAGTAAAATGTCACAAGCACTATTTACATAGTAAAAACAGCTAAAGTGAAGTAACAGCATAAAATTAGCCAAAGCAGAAAGAGGCATTATTGTACTATACTGCTTTTCTCCCTTGAAGACACTAGTAATAAGTTCAGACATTTTACTGCCCAAAGCTATTTTCATCTTTGTAATTTTTAAACCAAGCATGACAGCGCTTAAGAAATTTCCAATCCTTTGCACGCATTTCTTAGTCATCAAAGGCTCCCTTCCTGCTTGCACTCTAATTTTTTTGAGGCAGTTAACCACCACTAACTATGGGTGGAGCTACATTTGAACATGCTAGCTCTGGAAAGTTTAGAGAAGCAGTGAAAATGTTGGCAATGGTATTTACATACTTGCCAACACTCACTTTTTCCATCTCTAGCCTGATTACTGCCTTGTGCAGTTAAAGCTTTCTAGAAGCTCAAAAATTTGCTTCTGTCACCTGCAGTAAATTTTTCAGTGCTGGTATACTGCAACCCACAAAAGCCTAATGCAAAAGCAAGTACGAGATTTCAACTTAAAACTATTTATTCTGTTTCATCCCATAGAACTTACAGATTTCCAGGGAATGAGACTAGAGATTGTCTGACTTATTGAGAAACAGCCAGAAAACTACTACTTCATTTTGCTCATGTTAAGAGACTCCAATGGGCCCTTGCTGAGACACGTCATAGACTTAGATTTATGCGAAGATTTTGTATTGCCAAAGAAGAAACTCCTCCAGGTATAAAACCACAGAACATTTACCCAAGGCAAACAAGGTGAACAAGGGGGAATGAGGAGGGAAACAGCTGCGCTTGCCTGAAGCTGTATGAGGCGTTAACCAGGGAGATGCCCCCTCCCCCGGCACTGGCTTGCACCACAGTGATGAGAAAGCAGGCAGCAGTGCAGCTGCACCAGTTCACACCATCTGCTTGGTCTAACAGCTACAGCCTCCAGCATTTCCCCACTGAAATTCACACCTGCTGCACTGCAAATAGTGACAATGAACACACGGAATGACAGACACCAAAGAAAATAAGCTGCAGAATTATAAGGCCTGACAGGCAGATACCTGCACAAAACTGTCCTAGTTTCATGTGTGAACAGACGGAACTCTGAGCTGAGGGTCTCTGGGTTTGCTATGATTCCAATATATTTTCTTTTAGGACAGCATAGAGATGAACAGCAATCACCACGACTAAAGTAACCCAGAACTCAAATCCCAATGAAACAGATTTGGAACATGCCCGCGGATCACCCGCCAGGCAGCCTGTTTGCCATTTTAAACAACTGTAAAGATAGCAGTTGATGTCCCTTGCAGAGCACAGACATCTGTCCCACTCCTTCACGGGTGCCTTTTCTGCTGAGGAGGAGCCTGACCCCACTACTTTGTCCCTGGCCACGGCAGGGTGGCTGGAGCTACATGACCTTCAAGGTTCCTTCCAACCCATACCACTCCTTGTTTTTCACTTAAACAATTCAGTTATTCACAATGGCAAAATGATACACTGACCTACTTCACAAAAGAAGAAAGTAAGTGAACTGAGGAAAAGTAATCTGCTTTGTTTCTTTCAGTACCTTTCTGAGACATTTCAGGTTTGGGCCCATTGTTGAAACACCTGTGTAAACATCCAGCTAACACCCTGCACAATACATTCCATTTACAGCTCCTGACCTCTTCCAGAAGCCACAGCTTTTAGAGTAAAAGGCATTTGAGGGTGTGTGCAGCTGATGAAAACAGCTGAAAACTGTTTTCTGTTCAACACTAGGAAGCAAATTCACTACTGTCAGTTCATACAGCAGGTCCTTCATCTGCCTTTCTAAGGGAGACAGACCTAATAGCAGAGAGAAATAAACAAACCACTCTGGCCAGTGTTCTTTATGCTTTGGGTCTCTGTGCTTTATAAACATGGGGGGCAGCACTTGGCAGCGCCCTGACTACAGCACAGGATCACGACCAGCAAAACCAAAAGCAGTCAGAGCATTCAAGTAAGCAGGCACCCCAAAACGTGGAAAAATTCTACATACCAGCTTTAGACTTGGGAGGGGATCGAGCCCACCTGTGCAGTCAGCAGGCTGCTACCACAAGACACTGGCATGCAGCACACCACATGCGCTTTAAGTTAGGTTTTCACCTAAGATTATGATTTTCTACTATAAACGGTTTTCAGCATTAAAAAGGCAGCTAAAGGAAAAGCATTACCTGAGCATGAACTGGAAAAAAACAGAACTGGCATTGTATTCATGTGCATGTTACTCAGCATGACTTTTAAAGTAAAATTTGTAGGCAAGGACAATGCTCTCATTATTTATAAAAAAAGGTCAAAAAACTGAAACACACCACAGTACTAATATTGGGGAGGTAACTTTTTGTGTTAAGACACATTTAAAACCACCTTTCAACATGAAAAAAGTAGACACTCTACAAAAATATTTTTTAAAAAATCCAGATTTGAAAGAAAAAATTGGTAATGAAACATTATTATTCATATTTGATTTGCTACTGTCTTGCTTCCACAGTTCTAAGAGTTTGTATTATCCATTTATTCAGCATCATTGCATAATGGAAGGTTAAAAATATAATCCCAAACCAGTTTTAAAACAGATTTTAAGATTTAAATAGTATTTTAGAAATTAATTACGTAATTTTAGAAATTACCTAAGTCAGACACAAAATATTACATATATGTAATTCCTACGCAACCATTTCAATCTTTTGAATGTTTGTTGGCTGATATTTTCCCTTTCAGATTTAATGAAAGAATACTTTTAAACTAATCTTTTCATGTAGGAAATTATTGTTTAGGAAACAAAACCTAAGTTTCTCCAGGGTTCTTGGCCTATAATCTCCAAAATTGGTGACCACCAGGAACAGCATTTAGAAAAACAGTTTGGTCTTATGCATCAAAACCACAGGATGTTTCAAGAGTCTCAAACCAAGTCAGTCTCGCATATCTCTGAAAAAATAAAATAACCGATTTTGTATTGCCCAGGATCCAATTACAGAGAACATATTTTTAAAAGCTGCTGACCATATTTAAATAGAGTTACATAAAAGGCAAGCACTGTGTTTCAACAATATAGCAGTCCTGCTGGGAAGGACTTCCATTTTATGAATGTGTTAGGTTACACAGAAGGTTTTACTTAGTACGTTTCTGCAGTCTTTTGGAACATACTCGACCGCGGTCCTGCCTAGCAGGAAAGGCATTTTGGTCTAAAGAACTATGTAATTCATGTGAAAGATAGCAGTTACTTTGTTTTAAAGAATATCTAAGGAGGCCTTCCTTTGAAAAAGGAAGTGTTTAAAAGTCTTTCACACCCCAGAGGAGTTACAGCGTTTTCCTTTCCTCGCCTCATCAGCGAGGGCGGGTTTGGAGTAAATCTCACTCCTTAATGCACCTCTGCCTCCAGCCAATTGCATTACCCAGTACTTTGTGTCAGACGTACGCTGAGGATGCACCAGAGCCTTCCTGCCCCCCGCTCCAAACATCACCGCGAGTTTTAACAAACACCCTCAAAACAGCGATCCTCCCTCCCGTTACCAGCTGCCAGGTGAAAGCCAGACATGACAAAGCTGGGAACTCAAACCCAAAGCATAACCCAAAGCTACAGGAACCGGTTACCAAGTGTGGAAACCACCCAGCGTTTCCCATCTGTTAACTCCTGACGTAGCACTCGCCAGATGGGAGAAACCTCGCTCCTCACTTGGCACCCGGCACCTGTACCTGCTAAAGGAAAGGGGTGGGCGGCAAAAACAACGCTTTGGAGCACGGTCCCAGAATGCCACCCCTGCCAGGCTCGGCACCGGCGCAAGGGATGCGATTTGGCAACCACGTTGGCGGCGGCACCCGGGACCAGCGTGCGGCGACAGGGGCAGGAGTCGCGACACTCACGAGACGTAGGCGGGGTAGGCGAAGCCGATGAGGTTGCAGAGCAGGGACGCGCCGTATCCCACCACCAGGTACACGGCCACGATGCCGAGGATGCCTGAGGAGAGAGTGGAGAGTCGTCAGCGCCCGGGGGAGCGGAACGAGGAGGCGCGGGCAGGGCGCGGCCGCCTGTGGGGAGCCTGCGCGGCGGCGGCCGGAGCTCACCGGTGGCGATGTAGGTGCGGCTGACCCCGGTCTTGCTCTCGATCCGCTCAAGCACGGCGGTCATGCAGTTCTTCTCGTGTAGGAAGCGGTCGAACCGCTGCCGCATCGCCGCGGTCATGGCGCTGGTGCCGCCCGCTCCGCTCCGCTCTGNCCATCCCCGTGGCGCCGCGCCCGGGGGCGGTGGCGAGCGGCGGGGAACCATCTTCAGCCGGCTGCCGGCCCTCTCCGAGCCCGCCCCTGCGCGAAATGGAGGGCTGGGGGCGCTCGCCGCCGGGGCAGAGCGGGTCCCCGATGGGTTTGGGGAGCGTCGGGCGCAGCGCGGGGTGCGGTACCGGGTGCGCTACGCGTAGCCGATGTGCCCCCGCGGCCTCCCGCGCTCCTTGTCCCGCCGGCAGGGACAGATTTTTAATCCTAGAGGTGGGCCAGGGACATGTATCCTGCAAGGATGGTGCGCCTTTTTCAAGTAATCAAATAGTGAGTCCCGTGTGTCAAAGATGGCAAAGTGAAGGAGGCCACGTAGCCTGCTTCAATTCCCTAAAACTGCTCAAAAAACGCCCCCAAATACCAGTGCGTGATACCATCGATTTCAGACACGATGAGAAAAGGTCAGAAACAGCTGGCAGGCATAGACGTGATGTAGAAGAAAGGTTATGACAATTTACTGCACGGGTACCCAAAAGGCGTGTATGACCACACCAAGGGCAGCAGCGCCTTGCTGTAACTGTACTCTGGAATTTATGGTGTGTGCAATGTTCTTGCCAACTAAATATAATTTGTTGGCTGTGATGTAGTCCTGGAAACTTCCTCGGCTGGGCTGACCCTTCCCAGCAACTCCTCTGCATCTGACTCAGCATTACAATCAGTACTGGGACTCTTTCTGCCTTCTTCAAATCCGTATTGCTCTTGAGTGTGCCAAAAAACACTAATCGGTCTTCTTTTGTGTATGTCTTACCTTCACCTAAGAAAAATTTAAATGTAAACATCACATTGTGCTTTGGAGCTGTCAGTGTTTTGGGGGAAGGCATCTTGCAAAGAATTTAAATTTAATTGCTGGAATACATTTTCTTCTTTCCAGTAACTGTCTTATTAAAGCAGAGATAAGGAGAAGAGGGAGAATAATATTTAGTCCATAACCCTGATTAAAAAGTTTGTCCTGTAATTTTAAAATTTTAACTTTTTTGTTTGTTTGTTTGTTTTTCTTTTTTTTTTTTTCTTTTTGTGGTAAGAGGATTTCGGTTTTTTTTTTTTTTTTTTTTTTTTTTTTTTTTGTTTTTTTTTTTTTTTTTTTTTTTGGGGAAAAAGGGATTTGCGTTTTTTTTTTTTTTTTTTTTTTTTTTTTTTAATTGAATCAGAAAATAGAGTTAAAAGTGATCTCTGGAAGTTATGTAGTCCAATCTTCTGCTCAAAGTATGGCTAATGCTAAAGCTAGATTCTGATGCTCAGGATTTGGACCGCTGGGATCTGAAAATGTTCATGGATGGAAATTCTGCGGCCTCCTTGGACAGCCCTTCGCTGTGCTTAACTGCAGCCACAGAGAATTTTTCGTCATGTTTGAAATTGAGATGTCCTTTGATGTCACATGTGACTGTTTCATCTTGTACTTTGCCCTGCTTTTTTGTACTTCTGAGGAGGGTCTGGTTCACTTTAACCTCTAAACAGCTGAAGGTAGCAATCGATGTCCTCATTAGCCTTCACTTCTGAGAAGAACCACAACAATCCCAGCTCCTTGACCCTCCTCGTATGCCATGTGTTCCAGCCCCCTCCTTTTCCTTTCTTTGTCTGCTCCATACATCTGATATGTTTTGGGTTTTACAGAGAATGTGGGGAACTGTTGGGACTGAAGGATGAAGGGATGCTGGTGCTTTGAAACTAATAAAGAGTATTAACAGTGCCAGATGTCCTTAAGAAATGGTCCTTAACAAGATCTGTGGGACATTTAACTCTCGGCTGCAAGCAGAGCAAAATTCTACACTTTAATTTAAAGTACAGCAATATTAAAAATGTTAGCAACTTCACTGAGATTCCCTTTTTGTCAACTATAATGACATTGATGTGTAGAAATTCCCTATCTTATAAGGATACTTCAATGTTCTGATGTGCCTAAAGATTAAAAATGAAACAAGGTAAGCATCACCAAAGGCTGCAGAAAGCAGTGTGACTCTCATTTTGCTTATGGGATATGGAGAAATTGCAGGAGTTGCTACATTCTAAATGAGCAGTTCTCAAACTGAAGATTTGCAGACTTGGATCATGGTTTGCAGGACTTCGAGAAGTCTCATGGAAACTAAATGTGGTCTTTTGGTTTTTGTTTTCTCTCCCATTCTCACTCTCTTCTCACTTAATAAAATCCCTCTGAAAATTTGAGGCTTTTTCATCATATCTGTAAGACTGAAGGACTGAGGAGGAGAGCAGGTGAGACACAAAAGTATTATAGAAAAGGGAATTTAATAAAAATGTTAAAACCAACTAAATTTCTGCTGAGTTTTCATAATAATTCACTGTCTGCTTTTTTTGTTCTTTTATTTAAAACTAAACTATAAAATGTGGCATTAATAGCTCCCCCAGCTGCTCTGTGCTAGACAAATGTTTTCAGTGCACTACAGTGCTGAGTAAATTTTTTATAGCAGTAAGGTATATAACTGTTTTGTTTAAGATACTTGTGTTACAGAGGAAGAGCAAAATGAGTTTTTAGAAGAAAGAAATTCAAAAGTCAAGTAGAAATAAAGGTAGGGTACTGTACTGAAAAGTAACAACCGTCTTCAAGCTCAGTATAGAGAGCACGCTGTATTGGGCTGTGCTCTTTTCTGTTCCCAGAAAAACCTGAAAATGAGAACGGAGAAGGAATATTATAACCTGAAAGAGTTGGAGAAGAAGGTTAGAGGAGGATTGCATGACCTACTCAAGGAGCTTCTGCAGGAGAGGAAGAAAACCAGAAAAATGCAGCAGAATGGCCCCATGGAGGACCAAGAGGATAAGTGCCTTTCCACCTTGCAAGATTTGAAAGCAGCAGTGTCCTAAACATCAGAACCAAAGCACATGCAGCAGTAGCCCATTTTTCCTGGCTACTCAGCCACTATCTGTAGGTTACCATGGAGTACCAGAGCTGACATCTAAAGTCACTGGCTGCAGGACACACTTGGGCTGGGAGAGGAATTGAAACCCTTAGACCACATACAGAATGGCAAGCTGCCTGTCCTGCCTGCTCAGGGTGGTGATACTAAACAAACTAGTAGAAAAAAGCATGTCATGGGGTTATGTCCTTTCCATTTTCCTCCATTCTTAATTTTCCTTTTTTGTACCCTGATTTTTTCTCTACCTTTATTTTCCAGTACCTTTACTTTTTCACGTCGATATTTTAAGCTATTTAATCTGGTTTTAGGATCAGACTGGCCTAGTGACTAGATGTGCTCTCTTACCTCTTTTACTGTCTTCAACACTGTATGTCTTTTCACCCTGAGCTGGAGTCCACTCCTATCATCCCTCTGGAGTTAACGGTCAGCTTGTGGCTTTAGCACAATTGCTTCATGGACTCACAGAATGATTTGCGTTGGAAGGCACCCAAAAGCTCATCTCATTCCAACCACTCTGCCAAGGGCAGGGACACCTTCTGCCAGACCAGGTTGTTCAGACCACCATCCAACCTGGCCTTGAACATTTCCAGGGATGGGCCATCCACAAGTTCTCTGGGTAACCTGTGCCAGGGCCTCACCACCCTCACAGTAAAGAGTGTTTGCACAATATCTAATCTAAACCTACTCTCTGTTTAAAACCATTCCCCCTTGTCCTGTTATTACATGCCTGTGCAAAAAGTCTTTCCCCATCTTTCATGTAGGCTCCCTTTAGGTACTGGAAGGTGCTATAAACTCTCCCTGGAACCTTCCCTTCTACCGGCCGAACAACCCCATCTCTCTCAGCATGTCTTCCCAGCCCCTCTGATCATCCTCATGATCCTCTGGACTTGCTCCAGTAGTTCCATGTCCTCCTGATATTGGGGGCCCCAGAGCTGGACTTCATCCAACAATCCATTCGACTTGGAGTTTGAGTGGATGATCACACCCAAGGGATGTGTGCGTTACCTGGACCAGCTGGTTAAGCCTGTTTGAGATCAGTGTTGCCCAAACAAACCCTGCTGCCACAACCTACAGCATGTGCTGTCATGTATGTAAAACAATGCACATGTTACTGCCATTAAATCAATTATTATCTGCAAAGTCTTAGATCATAGACTATTTGAGCAAAGGACTGTAATATTAGAAAAAGCCCAATACAGATTTTTCTCTATAAATAAAGTAACCACATGATCATTGACTTGCCTTTTTCTGTGTTTCCTCTCTCCTCTGCAAGGTTCAGAGAACCTCTCCAGGGTTTAGGTACCATACTTCATCTAAATTTGCTACTGAATGCATCTTATTAATTATTGTAATGTCTTGTGCATCACCACAAGTTCAGCCCTTTCTATGGTGTTTCTCACTTAATAAAAACCCTTCCAGATTATTTTCAGATCTTTATAGTTCTGTTTTCTGAAAATAATCAGGGAGCTGAGATGACCACAGGTTTAAGCCTAAATTTTCATTAACATTTCCATGGTTATTTGCTGTACCTAAAATTTGTTTCACAGTACTGTGAAAATTTGTTTCACAGTAACAGTTTGTTAACTGTTTATGTTCCTCCACATGGGTTATATGGTATTGGTTCTATGGTATATCCGCCATCCTCCTGATGGTCTGTGGCAGCTCTTCACTCATCTTGTTTACCATGCAACACATGGAGCAAAGCAGGGCAGTAGCGCTTGCACTGTCTCCGTGGATGCAAATTTAACCCAAAATACCAGCTTGTAGCAACTGAAGGTGCTGAGCTCATACTGATTACAGAGTTTTCTTTTCAGTCCACTTACCTGCTACCTCCTACCTGCTACCTCCATCCTTTGTTGGAGATTTTAGTGTAGAATCTGTTTATTGAAGGGTTGAGTAGAATCAATGCCCTTTTTTGATGACTTAGGCAAACTGAAGTCTGCAATCTCGATTGCAGACTCACAAGGCTCTGCCTCAGTCTTTATCCTAATTCACATAAGCTGCAAATAAATGTTTATTGAGTTCTGGATTTAACTGCTTCTTGGCATCTGAGAGGGTCCTCCTATCCAATGCAATCCTCACTTTGGTGAGCTTCTCCAAGCAAAACTTTCTCCACCCTCACTTGTTGCTTGGCCTGTGCAATCCAGCTGCTCTTCTGAGATCCCTATCTGAATGTGCAAATGGCTGGCCCCTTTTTTATTTTCAGACACCTTCTCCCCTTGCCCAGTGCAAAAGGAAAACAACAACATTACTTTCTAAATATCTTATTGTTGCCTTTCTGACTGCCAAGGCTGACTGATAAGCAGTGATTAAAAACCAGTTTGACTGCACTAGTGTGTGGTTCTGCACATTGCTTGGAGCTGCAAGGTGTTGTGGGTACTGGCTGAGCTGCTCGATGTTATGCCTGGCCTTCCTATTCTCCAAATTGCCCTTGGAGCTTGACAAGAGCTATTGCCAACTTTGCCACCAATGCATACAAGTTCCCTAGAGGATTTATCTTTGGGAAAATATAACCTAAATGTGTCAGCTTTAACTCAACTTGCTTTGTGTGAGCTAATAGGTGAAAGGAGTGCACGTCAGTTAATTACAGAAATTAGAAAATGCGCAAGAGAAACCACAATGATAAACAGCTCCAAATCCTACTTATGAACATATTCTTTTTTCCTACATTCATGTTCTGACTAACCTACTCTTCCAGCAATGTCTTCAAAATGGAGCAAGCACAAACGTACAAATGTGTCTCTTCTCTCTTCTCTCCTGAAACACTGTCTACAAACTTTCATTATGTTCTTCAGGTAGTGCATTTCTGTTAGTTAAGGAGTTGTATTATCCAAGAGAGATTTGTAACTTAGGTAACATTTGACAAATTTGCTTCTTCATTGTATCAGTTTGGGTATTTTTCAGAAACCATGAAGGGGCTAAAAGTACTGTGGATTACATGAGACGTCAAAGTGCATTTTCTAAACCACTTTTTTACTCTTTATTAATTGTAGGAGTTCCTGGTATCACATCCACATGGGAGATGGGGAGAGGGCATGAGGGAGTTTGTGAACATAGAGCAGGGAAAAACAGTAGCAGCAAGAGTATCCCGATACCTGAACAAATACAGATCATGTAACTTTTACAAAACCTACTACATCTACTCTTTCTGGTAAAAACTGAAGTTTTTGGGTCCCTGAGCAATGAGATTGACCAGTTTGCTCTCAGGCCGTTCCAGCTGTTTCTCTGTCTAGAAATATCAACAGTACTGTTAGTGGACTTTCCTTCCTCTGACAAAGTACTTCCGTAAGTCAATGTTAAAGTGATCTACCCATCACCTAAAATATCATAGCAATAAAGGTAGTGGAGCAAAAGCCACTGTCAAATACCACTTTGTGGAGTTTGCTTATGAGAGAGGCATCAATATATGTAAATATGCTGCTCCTACTAAGACTGGTCTCCAAAGTCTACTTACAATATTGCTGCTTCTATACCTGGGTGAATGCCCTTCCCTTACACTTTTGGAGCTATCATGGAGTCTCCTGTTCTTTGTTGTAATTTTGGAAAGGAGGCAAAGGATACATGTCTCACTTTCTGTGCCTAGCAGTCAATAAATGACTTGTAAATATACATACTTTTTGTGTCTTCAGGTGTCTCTGTGTGCTGGTTTTGGCTGGGGTTGTTAATTTTCTTTAGCTAGTAATAAGCCATGTTTTGGATTTGTGCTGAAAACAGTGTTGATTTTATTCCATAACATATAGCACCATGCTCAGGATATAAAGACATTGGGGAGAAGGAAAGGGGGACATTCAGAGTGATGGCATTTGTCTTCCCAAGTCACTATTACACATTTTGGAGATGGCTGAACACCAGCCTGGTCATGGGAAGCAGTGAATTAATTTTTTGTTTTGCCTTCTTGTGTGTGCATAGTTTGCTTTCCCTACAGTTTAACAGGCAATAGTAATAACTTATTGGACAATTGAGTCTTTATCTCAGCCCACGAGTTTCCTCATTTTGCTGATTCTCTCCCCGATCCCGCTGAGGGAAAGGGCAGCCAGAGAGAGTTCAGGCACTTTGGCGAGGGAGGGGAGGGAAGGAACAGCAGGAGAAATGCAGTAAATACTCGCTGCTAATTGAAATCAGAGGCTGCAGTGTCAGCAGCAGCTGCCGCGGAGAGAGCAGCGATACCCTCTGCCGGCAGGGAAGCTCCTCCGGGAATGCCATGCGGAGACGGTTTTGTTTCGCGGAATCACAGAATTGTTCGCGTTTGGAGATCACCCAGTCCAATCACCTCCCCACCAAGGCAGAGCCACCTGGAGCAGGTGACCCAGGGACGAACCCAGATGGGTTTGGGATGTCTCCAGAGGGGGAGACTCCGCGCCCTCCCTGGGCAGCTGTTCCAGAGCCCTGCCACCCTCAACGTGAAGTTCTTCTCGATATTGTGGTGGGACTTCTTGTATTTCAGTTTATAGCCATTGCTCCTCGTCCTACCGCTGGGCACCACCGAAAAGAGTCTGGCACCATCCTCCCGACACCCGCCTTGAGATATTTGTATTCATTAATGAGATCCCCTCTCAGTCTTTTCTTCCCTGGACTAAACAGGTGCTGCTCCCGCTGCCTTTCCCAAGGCAGAAGTGCTCCAGACCATCATCATCCTCATGGCCTCTGCTGGACCATCTCCAGTGGCTCGGTGTCTTTGTCCCGAGGAGCCCAGAGCTAGACACAGCACCCCAACTGTGCCTCACTGGGGACGGGTAGAGGGGCAGGATCCCCTCCCTCTATTTCAGCCGTGCCGTGCCGTGCCGTGCCGTGCCGTGCCGTGCCGTGCCGTGCCGTGCCGTGCCGTGCCGTGCCGTGCCGTCTCCCATGCCCTGTCCCGCCGCGTCCCACCCCGTCCCGTATCGCGGCGAGCGGCTTTATCGGCGCGCTGGCAGTGGCCCCGCCCCTCTCCTCCCATTGGCCGTCCGCGATCACCTGAGCGCACCGGTCCCGCCCCCTTCCCCGCCCCATTGGCTGCCGCTCAGCCAGCGGCGAGCGCTGATTGGTCTCAGGAACCGCCGCTCTGCCGCCCCCCTCAGCGTGGCCCCGCCCCCGCCGCTTCCCTGCGCTCCGGCCTCCGCCGCGTCGGGATGAGCCGCGCTTCCCTATGGAGACCAAACGGGCCGAGATCCCTAGCAGCGTCCTGGACGACCTATGCAGGTATGGCCGTGGGGCGGGGGCGGCCCCGGGGCTGCGGTGCCGCTACTGCCGGAGGGCGGGGAGGGCGCCTGCCCCCTCCCGATTCCCCACGGGGCGCGGGGCCCGGGATGCTCGGGAGACTGAGGGGTGCGGGGCCAACCGGGCTGAGGGGCGGCTTCGACCGGCCCGCGGCGGCCGGAAAGCGGAAGGAAGGGACTCGCCCCGTTCCCCCCGTGCCCGAGGCTCCGCCCTCCCCATGGAATCCGTCCTGGAAGGGCGGGAAGGCTGCCTGCGGCACACTCTGGACCTGGTGTGGGGCTGCTCCGGCGGCGGGCCAGGAGCCGAGTGCGCGGGGGAAGTGGAAGAACATTGTTTGTGGGGATTTCTTGCGGGGTTTGGGCCGGAAAAGGTAAAACTGCGTCGGCGGTGTTTGCGCAGGTGAAAGAAGAGCTGGGAGCGTGGGGCTGGCGTGACGTGTAGCCGAGCACTGATGTGATACTTGCTGCTCGGATGTCTGGTTTCATTTGGAAGGGTGGCAGGACTTCCTTTTGCTGAGTTATCTCTGCTGGAAGGGAACGTGCCAGCGGACGGAAAGGGAAGAGCGACAGGGACACCCTTCGGTCTGAAGCTGCCCTTAGCGGTTCTTTCAGAGTGAAATACTTTTCTTATTCCAGGGGCCTTGCGTTCGAATTTTCATAAGTCACGGATTCTGTGTTCTTGAAAAGGGGGAAGCTGCGTTTTCCCCGTTTGGTCTCATTCTCTGATCATCTGTGGTGCAGCCCTTCAAACTTTGTAGTTTGTCTGTCATCTCCAGAATGTGATATTTGTGATGTATGTGATATTTGGCGTGAAATAATCCTTCTGTTTTACCACCTCCGAGGGACTCCTTATGACGTATTAATGTACAAGAAGGAAAAGTTACTGAAGAGGAAAGATACCCCACTTAGTGTAGTTATTATTTTCAAATTAGTGAAAATGTTTAGAAGTGAGAGTACCACAGGAATACTGCCCTGCTCGGTATTGTTTTGCACTTGTCTAATGCAGGAGTTAGAGTTTGTGATATGCATGTAAATTTTCAATTCCCTAAATCTGGCCTCTGAATCATGGTTGTTGTTTCCATTGTGTCTCCTTTGGGCTACCTGCAGAGAGAGGAACTTGCCTTTCAGATCCCTGCTTACATATGATGCAGGGTTTAAGACTTTTTCAGAAAATCCAGAGGCCAATTGCAGTGTTTGAAAAACTGATACAGCCTGTTAGTGTCAGTTCTGTGGGGCAACTGATAGAACGGTACATGAGTATTTGAATCTTACATTATAATAGGGTCAGTCCCACTGTCTTACTGTGTTTCTTTGAGGTACTGTCACTTTCTAGCTTTGAAACGGTGTTTTGTATTATAATCATGTTAATGTTACAAATGGGTTATAAAAATAGCAGTAATTTCCCACGTTTTTCAATCTATATATGATACTAGTGGGAATTTTGGTAGAAAGTACTAAGCAATTTTTCCTACTCAGTTATTGTGTATCGTTAAATAACAAGTCAAGGTGTCTATGTAATTTTTTTTTGTTGTTGTACTGCCTTGTGCTTTACTGAATAAGGAAGTGGAGGTGCAGAGACTTAATGCAGGTTTTGCAGCTCTTTGATACTCCCTTTATCTGGTAAACAAGGTTGAAACGACCTTAATTTGACTTCAGGACTGTGGTTGGTTCACCTTGCTCAGAGCCAGATGCTCACTCAGCCACACACTCCCCCTCTTACAAAAAAAAATTTGAATGACAGCTTCCTCTACATCTCTGTTTTTCCCAGGGAAACTTCATGTCAGCTTCATCCTTTCATTCTTTACTCCTCTACCTCCTCCCCTGTGAGCAGCTCAGGGAGTTAGGGAATGAGTGGTCAGTCTGTAACACATCCTCTCTGCTGCTCCTTTTCTCTTATGCTTTGCCGCTGCACCAGTGCAGGATCACTCCTGTGGGCTGAGGCGCCTTCAGGGCATATCCATCTACTCCAGCATATGATCCTCCAAAGTCTGTAAGGAGACATCTCCTCTGCCTCCTTCTTCTCCAGCTTTGGTGTTTGCACTGCTGGTTTGTGCTCTTTTTTTCACTTCCCTTGCCTGCCTGGCATTTTTGTCCTTTCTTAAGTACGCTTCCTTAGAGGCACCACCATCTCAGCTGCTGCCTTCAGCTGTGCCCCTCAGTGTGTCCAGCATTGTCCAGCCCCTCACTGCCAGCGCCTGGACACCTGCACCTAGTACAGCCTAGAGATACCGATTGCTACCACTTCACTTGCTGCAAGTAACTTAGAAGTTAACTTTTTGATTAATAAGTAGCATTTAGTTGGCTTTGCTCTTATTCTCTTAGCTTAATGCCTGGCTTAATGTCCTTTTTGATACTACTGCATATTGTATCTTTAGATTTATGTTTGTCTGCAGTGCTGGGGCAAGAAAATATTATCAGTGAGACATAAAATACACTTCTAAGTTTTCATCTTTTAGTTACAGCAGCTTTATAAATAAAGGATGTTTTCAGCACTCAGAATAGAGCCTTCTGAAGAAATTGGGAGTAGTATTGCCAGTTGAAAATGGGAAGTGGGAGAATGTTGATGTGAATAAGGTTATTTATGTAAGGGAGGGTCATAAAGTCATAGAATGGTGTGGGTTGAAACGACCTTAAAGATAATTTTATCCCAACCCTTGCCATAAGCAGGGACACCTAGTAGACCAGGTTGCTCCTGGCCTTGAACACATCCAGGGATAAGGCATCCACAACTTCTCTGGGCAATGTGTTCCAGTGCCTCACTACCCTCACAGTTTAGAAATTTTTCCTGTTTTCTAAACCTGCCCTTTTTCTCCTTAAAGCCATTCTTCCTTGTCCTGTCACTATATGCCCTTGTAAAAAATCCCTGTCCAGCTCTCTCACAGCCCCTCTTTAGGTACTGGAGGGCCTCAGTGAAGACTTGCTCCAGCAGGTCCCCATCCTCTTTTATTGGGGTTCCAATAGCTGGACACTGCACTCTGGGTGAGGTCTCACCAGAGCATAACAGAGGGTGAGAATGACGTCCCTCAATCTGCTGCCTGCACTGTGTTCTGTCAAAAGAATGGGCTTGGGAGCTCATCGTGTCAGCACATGTCAAGATTCTTCATCCACCAACACCCCAAATCCTCCTCCCCAGTGCTGCTCTCCATCCATTCTCTGCTCAGCCTGTGTTTATGCTTTGTTTGGGATTGTCCCAATGTGGGCACAGGACCTTGCACTTGGCCTTGTTGAAATTCATGAGGTTCACGCAGGCCTCCTCTCTGGCCTGCCAAGGTCTTTAAGGGTATCTGGCCAAAAACCTTTTTCAGTGTGAAAATTGGGTAAGAAGATGAGAAATCCAGTAATAAAGCATACAAGGGCAAAATTCCAAAAGAGGAATGATAAGAAAGGTGGTGGTGAAAACCAAACCTGGCCACTGATTGCTGAGGGATTATAGGAATGTTCATTCCAGCAGGTTTATCTGAGTAGGGACCTGTCCCTGGAAAACAGGGAAAAAGTGGGGGAATCAGAATAAAAAAATATGTAGCCGCAGACCTAAGATATCAGAAGTGGACACAATGACAAGAAACAAACCTGTTAATTGCTCTAATTGACTAGCTGACAAGAAGCCACAGGCATCACTCCGAGGAATATCAGCCTGGCCTTTGCATCTGGTAGGGCTTTAGCCCTGGGGGGGATCCCACATACTGGACTGGGAGGAGTGCCACAGGAAGAGGGAAGCTTAAGTAAAGTGAGCTATCACACAGTGCTGCTTAAACAAAGCAAGGGTAGGCAGAAGGGGGTGTAAAAGAGGCTGGTTGTAAAACTGGGCGAGTTAGTACACTTCTCTGGCTGAGCCCTTCTGCCCAAGTGTCACAGAGTGTCCTATCTTACATCTTCTTAGTAAATATTTTATTTATTTTTTTCTCTGCATAATTCTACTCTCTGTCCCCTTTACATGTGTGCTGCAAGAATGAAGTGCCAGCTACTGATGGGAGCTGTGTGTGAGAGTGGGCAAAATGTCAGCTACTGGAGTGAGGGAGTGTATCTCAGTGCCAGCCACTCACAAGGGAGGGAGTCTCGGTTTCCAGCATCTGGGGTGGCAATGATGAGTGTCCTGGAAGCCAGCTTCTGTGGGGAAAATTGTGTGAGTGAGGGGAGGGGACTGAGGGGCAGAGCACTGGCAGCTGTGTTGGCAGAGGGGACAAATGTTTTCTGTTCCCCAGACCTCTTGTGCATGTGTACTCACTAGCAAATTCAAACTGGACCACCTGGTGAGGCAGGGACCTGTGTGATGGGTGTGAGGGTTGAGATCTGGGCAGGGCTGGTGGGTGGAAAGGGAGACCTGTGCTGGTGCTTGAGGGACCTGTGAATGTGCAGGTACCTCTGAGCCTGGAGAGTGTCAAGTGTGTGCCTGTACCAGTGACCTTCTGCCTCTGTCCTTGGCCAGACTGCCTCAGAGAGGCAACCAATTTTGAGATCCTGTAACAATTCATATTTGACAGATTTGAAGTAAAGATACAGTATTTCTGCTTTGAGCAATGATATTATGCATTTTTCGAATTTAGCTGGTGGTACTTGGGAGTGGAATGTAAAAGAGCTCCATCAAATGATTTAAGTTTGGTGGGGTGTATGACCTTAAATTTCTAAAAAGGAAGTTCTGCTTTTGATATAAGTAAGTAAAGCTTCTGCTTAAGTAAAGTGAACTATCACACAGTGCTGCTTAAACTTTTATCTAGGTGGCTCTGTTTGTGTGCCACTGTCTGGGCTAAAGCATAAAGCAGACTTGAAAAATAACCCAATTGTCCATGTTCTGTTTCAGACTGAGAAAATTAGTAGGATCATATTGAATATTAAAATCTACATAAATTATTAGTTTACTGTGGTTTTAAGTGAAAATACATAACTAAGTTTAACTTGTGTCCTGAAAAAAAAATGCACTGAAATCTCTTACCAGAGTTTGCAGATGTTCTTTAAAGGACTTGTAAAAATACTTTTATTTTTGTAATACAGCCATTTATGTAGGTTGTCTTCACCCTTCCTGTTTTCACAACTGTTAATTTACTTAGTATATTGTAATTGATGTTTCTGAAAGAACATCATAATCCATTTTCCTTCTTGACTTTAAAAGTTGTATTTTACTTTGTGAAAACTTTTTGCTATCCCTGCAGAACATGAGGAGGATCTGGTGGTCTGTTGGTGTATGCTAATGGATCGAGACTTGTACTGTTGCAATGTTGTTAGCTATATTTAAATCAACAGATTTGGCTAATCTTACTCTTTTTCTTTCCTAACAGCCGATTTATTTTGCACATTCCAAGTGAAGAGAGAGACAATGCAATCAGAGTGTGTTTTCAGATTGAACTTGCCCATTGGTTTTATTTGGATTTCTACATGCAAAACACACCAGGATTACCTCAGTGTGGGATAAGAGATTTTGCTAAAGCTGATATCCTTTTTTATTACTGTGATTATTTTCTGTCTCGGTGGTAAAGTGCAAACTGAATATTGTTAACAATGTTTCATAATATGATAATGTCAGTTCATGTGTTAATGATTAAAAGTTAGTGTTGCTATGGGATGTTACTGAGTTCCCTGCTTCCATAATTTTGTGGCACTCACAAAACAGATGCTTCTCAGACTGCTAAAAAACTAAGGAAAACTCTCAGTTTCTGACCTTTGAGGATTTTTCCTCATGGTTGCACTTTGCATACTAGATAGGTTTCAAGCATGAGCTGTTGGAACTCTTCAAACCGAACTCCACAGTATAATTAGTTTTCACGTAAATAATGACATAAATGTTAAAGTAGTTGAAGGTGATATGTGTTCCCTCATGGGCAGTGGTATGTATTTGATGGAAGTTTCTGTTGGTCAGGTAGAGGATGCAGTTTCACTGAATTCAGATGGTTGGCCTCTGCTCTTTTTTTGTTGCTTGCAATGGCTGTTGGGATGTGTACTATCTAGTCGTTGCTAGAAAAAACTTTGTGGCTTTCATCCAGCAAGTGTTTCAGTTTTAACCTTTTCCCATATGTTCTTGATGCGAGATTGGAATATTGCTTCTAACTTTGAGGATAATATTGTCTATGGTTTCACTATGCAACATAGTTTTCTGTTAGTTTCATAATATAGATTTACTTTGAAACACTACAGCTTTTACTTTAGCAGTAAATTGTTAAAATATGGTAATGTTCTGTAGGTTGATATTGTACTTTTATTTTTTATTTATTTTATGTATGTTTTAAGTTATAAATTACTTTCAGACCTACAAAATTCTTCTAGTAATTATAGTTAGTGCAGAAAAAATGTGTAATAATGTAATAGATGTTTTATGTTCATTACATCTGTCCTTCTCTAGCCCATATTTACCACAAATATTAATTCTGCTGCAGTGTCATATTTTCAAGTACTCTGCTGTGGGGTATTCTTTATTGACAGTATAATATATGTAATCTTTAATATTACTACTTTTATTAAGGACCTGCAGATTTATCTCAAAATTTTAGCGTTATAGAGGTTGTTTATGTTTTCTCTGCATGGTGAGTTTTGATAAGTGTATTAGAATTTAGATTTCTGTAACTGTATGCCATTAAAAAGACTTTTTTTTTCTTTGCATAGTAAATACTGAAGATAGGATTCTGTGCCATAATCTTAATGAATGATTGTGGAAAAATTTATCTCCACTTATTTCAAGGAGAAGGAACTGAATTTTTGTCCCTCGCTCACTTCAAAATGAAAAAAAAAAAGTGTTTATGAATAATACATATTCAAAATAACTGGTATGTGTTTACATTTTTCTTCAGAATTAGGAGTACTTTCCTTCAAACAAGCAGCCTTGTGCGATCTGTTTTCTTTTCTTTTTTTTTTTTCATTTATTGAAATTGGTTTGTGTAGGAATTGCCAAATTACTTCATGCACTCCAACTTCAAGTGTTTGGTAATGGATTATTCATAATATTTTACTTCCAGGAGAATATATCTTCAAAGCACTTAAGGGAGGGAGTGTTTATTCTAAATTTTGAGTGAATATCTTTGTATTCTGTATGTGATTTAGAACTAGCTGCTTAAATTTATCTTCCTTAACATGCTGCTTTACTCTTCAATCACTGCCCTTTTTTACTGCCTCAAGGTGAAGATGTACAAAAGGTTTTAGATGAGTGGAAAGAATACAAAATGGGAGTGCCAACCTATGGTGCAATTATTCTTGATGAGACACTTGAAAATGTAAGTACGGAAATCATTGTGAAGGACTGTAGAGGGAAGGATGGCATATGCTGACTGAAGTAACTCTTTGTTGTTTACATTTTTCGTCTGGAGAAATTTACATTCACTGTCAGATTCGCAGAGATCTGACAGTTGCTTGATATTGGTGACTGTGTATAGAAATATAATATGTCAGACAGTAAACACACTTGTGCTTGCTTTCCTTCTCAGGTTTTTTTTAAATTTTTTTTTTATTCTGAGTTACATAATTCCATAAAAAAATTCACAGTTCTTGGTAGAACACAGCAAACCTAATGGTTTCCTTCCTAAGGCTTAAGTATCCTTTTAGAGAATGAGGGGATGGTGGAGGGAAGACTTTTAATAAATTGGTTAGAACACCTGCGTGTTTGACAGTTGCATTCCCTTGTATTTTGTAGGTTCTTTTGGTTCAGGGCTATTTAGCAAAATCTGGTTGGGGATTTCCAAAAGGGAAAGTAAATAAAGAAGAAGCACCTCATGACTGTGCTGCTAGAGAGGTAAGTTAGATCAACTCCTTTAAGATAAAGAAGTGAAATACTGCTGAAATCAGGATATATGTGTTGGATGAAAAGGCATTTTACTTACATAGGACTCTTTATTGATGTCCCATGAATAAATAGTCTGTTCTTGCAGTTATCTTCTGATGTACCTTCTCGTGGCTTTCTGAGTTCCAGAATGGTAACCAAAGTTGCGGTTTTATCATTTAAAAAAATAGCTGGTCTATGTTTCAAGTTGTTTTGCACTGATGTGCTAAATGAAGTAAGTACAATTTTTTAAGTTCTTTACTGAACTGTGAATTTACTTTTATTTGTTACTTGTGGTGCTTGGGAAATCTTACATAATTTATAGCTTTTGGCATATTAATTTCAAAGGTCACCATGACTGTAAAAAAGTGGAGTAATGGGAATTTAGCCCCTGTACACTGGTCTTTGTAAAGAGACTCAGGAGCTCAGTTGGAGGTTCTAGAATTTTATGTAAAAATTGTGAAGAACTTCACTTTTCTATTTTTCAGTTATTCAGGAGCAAGAATCAATGTATGAGGCAAGTAAAATCAGAAAAATAAAATAATCTGTGGTATTTCTTGCTCCTGGAGACCTAGATACGTAGTGAAGCTGCATATTAAAAATAGCCTGTAAAAGAATATTATTGGTACAAACTCGGTGTTCATTCAACATAATACATCCAGAGTTTTTCAGAGAGACAGTTAAGGTGAGGGAAAGTAGTATGATGCATTGAGTGTTCTTCAATTGGACTGAATCAGTATATTAAAAATTATGGAGGTTTTGGGTTTTTTTTCTTTTAATAGATAAACTAGACATAGCTTCTTCAGGAAGGAATGACGTGAAGTATGTCTTCCTCTTCAAGTTATGCTAGCAAAAGCATTAAAGGGCGCACAGTTATACTGGGGAAAAAATCTTTTGATGGTGGTATTAATTTAAAGAATTGATTTAGATTCCAGTAGTGAACAGCACTGTTGCAATGATTTTCTTTCCATCAAGTTAGATTGTCATTGTGAATAGACTAACAAACTCTTCAAGGCTTAACTGTGGCCCGGAATTGGGTTATTTGTAATATCTGAAATACATCCTTTAACTGCTTTCACTGAAGTCAGCACAGATCTGAAACCATAAGCTGCATCTGTGTGAAATCTAATTGAACAGGTCTTCACTTGGCAGTGTCTACACAGTTCAGCAATATTTAGGAAGTTGATAAGGACTAACCCCATCCATATTAATAAATTGCTGCATGAAGATGTAATAGAGTTGTTTCAACTTGCATTACAGGTCTGCTGTCTTAGAGAAATATAAAGCATGTAAATATTTTTTCTGAGGAAACATCTATGTGCAAAAGCTTATTTTACATCAGCTTTCATGGATATATCTGAAAAACAGTCATTCCTGTGCTTGTGGTAATAGGCTGTGAAAGGATAACTCTGAATACACACACACTAATTTAATCTAAACACTTCTCAGGTGTTTGAAGAAACTGGCTTTGACATAAAAGATTATATCTGCAAAGAGGACTACATTGAGCTGCGAATTAATGATCAGTTAGCCCGGCTGTACATCATTCCAGGAGTTCCCAAGAACACAAAATTCAACCCCAAAACTAGAAGGGAAATTCGGGTATGTGTTACCATGTTTACATCTATAGGACCCTTGTGGAGCTTGATTTTTAAAGCCAGAAGTGTGTGAAATAATGAACCTGCTAAGCACAATGAACACCTCAAATGCTAGTTACCAGTGGCATCTCTGCACTGTAGGGTTTTGTGCCAACTTCTTGCAGCTCACCTGAAATTCTGATACTTGACCATCTGTCTGACATCTCCATTTGTCGTGAAAACACAATAAAGCATGCTGCCAAAATATAATTCTCTTATTTTTTCGTAGGTGGTGTCTACATTAATAATTTCATGTTATTCCTAGTTACAGATGCATATGTAACTATATTCTCAAGCTGTAGTTTTTAGCTGGGGATATACAAAAGCCTACATATCAGAAGGACAAACTAAGGATTGTTTTCTCTTTTTAAAGGCTAATACTGTCCAGATTTAAAGAACAGTATATTTTAGGGAGGTTGGGAAGGGAACAGAAAATGGGAACTATTTTGGATATACTGTGTGCTGTTAGGCTTTTAAAAGATATTGTGAAAGGGAAAGGCAAAGGCTCAGGTAGAAATTTGTTGGAACCTTTGTCCCTGGTATCTGTAATCTTTAAAGTTTGAATGTTTTTTTTCTTGAATGAAAATTCAGTTTAAAACAGCTATATTTCCATGCTGATGGTGTCACTGAACAGGGCATCTAGCTTTCTAAATAGGGAAAGTAGTTGACTGGACAGGACTTAATCTCTTGCATTAGAGACCTGTCTTTCAAAATATGAAATAAGAGGAAATTTGAGGTTTTTTAAAAATGTACAGTAAATACCCCGTGTAGAATAGTGACAGTATGAGTGGGAATGTCGAGTTCTTGCAATGACAGAATTTTGAAGCATTGTCTTCATCGGATCTAATACAACCAGGCAGGCTGGTTTTGTATTTCCTGTAGAACTATGTTAAGAACTTGTTCAGTTTGTAACTTATTTCCATAAGTTGGAAATAAGTCTGGACCTGGGGCTTTGGGAGTAGATTCTGCAAGAGAAAATCTCATGTGAGTTCTTCTACATTGTCTATGGTCAGAATTCCTCATTTGTTCCCCATTCGGCAAAGTATACAGTTTTAATGATTAAAACTATAATGCATAAACTGTAACACAGATCCTGTTGTTTACCCATGTTTTGTTTCTTTTATAACAAAACCTGAAACTTACTCTTTAAGTAGATACCCTTCCTTCTGATAATTTTTGAATGAGCATTGGTGGTCCAGTACGGATGGCAATTTTAAGTATAAAGTTATTGAAAGTTATTTAAAGCCTCTACATTTGTTTATGGCATTCTGTGTGCAGTGGTTTGGTTGGTTTGTTTATGAAACTCTTATTCAGAATTTAGTTGCTGATTAATACCTTTCATATTTTAGGTGCGATATCATGCAATGAGTTTGTGCTGTACCATCTGCTACTGTAGTGGCAGTCGGAAGAGTTAATTAACCTTTTGTGAAAAACGCTGTTGTGGCCCGTTAATTTAAGTCTTCCATGGTAATTTTTTAATTAAGGGAAATAATTGTGGCTGATACACATTTGTAGCATTCTGCTAAGGCTACAATAGAGGGTATTTTGATTTTATTTCTTGTTTTTCTAGAATATTGAGTGGTTTTCCATCGACAAATTACCATGCCACAGAAATGACATGACCCCAAAGTCCAAGCTGGGTTTGGCACCTAACAAATTTTTTATGGCAATTCCCTTCATCAGGTACGTTTGAGATGAGGCAAGTGGTAGGACAGGATCTTTCAGACAACTTTACATTCTTTAGATTTGTTTTGGTAAGTAGATCTTGTTGTACTTCTCCTTGCTTACAGGCCATTGAGGGAATGGATTTCCCGAAGGAATGGAGACTCCTCAGATAGTGACAACGGTTTTTCATCTGCAGGGAGCACACCCTCTAAGCCCAACTTGGAAAAAGCTAGGTAAGAACCAGGTCAGTTTAACACCTCTATATTCTTTCTTATAAAATGCTGGTCATACAAAGCTGCTTGTCCTTTTCTTTCTCGAAGTATTCATGTTCCAGTAATACAGTAGATTAATAAAAAAAATGAAACCATAGACTTATGTCATAGGATTGTAAATAAGATGAGAACTTAATTAATGTCATGATACATAGGTGTCAGAACTCAGATTATTTCTTCACTCTTGTTTATGAGAATGAAAAAAAACCCCAGAACCTAAAGCAAGTAGATAACTTCCAGTGCTTCTAGTTCAATGTTTTTGTCACTTCAGCACTGGAAGAGTAGGACTCTCTGAAGCAGGACTGTAAAGTACTCCAAGAAGTGCCTAGCTAGATAAAACCTGTGGGGATCAGTGGGGGAACAAGTGCTTTTGACTTTAGATTCAGCTGAGATAAAAGCAAACCTTAAAACCTGTAGTCCCTGTGGGAAGGTTCCTGTAATTTGAGTCAGGGCAACACCAACGCTGAGAACAACAGAACAAATGTTGATGTGTTAACATTAACATTTTTAAAGCCAGAAATGTGCAAAATAATGAACCCACTAAGCACAATGAACACCTCAAAAGCTAGTCACCAGTGGCATCTCTGCACTGTAGGGTTTTGTGGCCTGGCCTTTTGTCTCTGGAGAATACAAACAGCAGTGAGCATTATTAGTTTCCACAATAGCTTGTCTTCCAGATTGTTCTCAAAAAGAAGAAAATTCTTTCATAATTGTCTTCTGCCATCAGTAGATTTGAAGTTGTGTTGTAAACTGTCTTTGTTTTCTTGTACTAGACCCAAACTTCGCTGTAGTCAACAGGTGTTTACAGATGGCTTTTCAGGAGAGCAGTGGGTGAAGCCAAAACAGCCACAGAAGCCATATAATCATCCTGAGGTATCTGAAGTTCTGAAAATAAAGGTAGGTTGTTTCTTAGGCATCTGGACTATTTAAAACACGTCTTTGTTCCTAGCGGTTTCCTCTCTAGGATGAAAATAGTGAATTTCATCACCATAGAATCCAAAAATAAAAACATGGAGTGGGGGATTACTCTTTGGAATTCTCTGATTTATCTTACCACTAGAGGTGATGGTATCAGGTAGTAATTGTGTTGTTTCATGTACAGATAGTAATTAGTACTTGCCATTTGAGTGTTATCGCTAGTATATCTGCATCAGTACATGGGAACTCGCTGAACTGAATTTATTGTGTAATAATTCTGTGATAGTGCAAAAGAGAATGAGTAACAGCTGATGGCCCTGTAGCTTGAGTGTGTATTTGGTTAGTTTCAGGAGGCTTCAGTTTGTCAACAAAATAAACTGTTAACATGTTTTGAAGTTACCTGGGGGGAAGTTTTAGTTAGTAAGTAGGAAGTGTCAGTGCAACGATGTTCAATTCTGCCATTTAAACTCTTTCTTTTTGGACTTAACAGCAGAGTCAGAGCCTGAGGAACAATGGCAGAAAGCAAAATCAAGACACTTCAAGCCAGAAGAAGCGTACAAATGGACTGCATAGTCAACCAGTTAAGCAAAACCATACCTTGGTAAGAAACATGCAGTGGCTGTCATTAATGGGTTCCAGTAATACTTAACAGATGTCCACAACAATGTCCTGCTGAAAGGGAGGGCATATCTATCAAAAGTGTATATGACCAGAGTATTTGACACGTGTTTGTAGATGTATGACATTTCTTACCTTGTATTTGTATATATCTATAGGCAAGCATATGAAATTTCAAAGTTTGCATTTTAGAAATAAGTAATTTTAGCTGTTGAAAATTTGTCAGTTGTTGCAGTACACAATCCTGCAGCTTTACACGTTCCTGTCATGTAAAAGCCTTCTGTAGTGTGTAGTAATAACACAGTGTAGTGCACATCTTATTTATTCATGTATGATGTCTTACTGTAAGCATGGGGTTTTGTTATGCAACACTTAGAAAGTGGTAATGGAAATGCTTATTATTTCCCTTCTCTCTAGCAAAAATGTTGAGGCACAGACTTGGCTTGAATGCCAGAATCTCATACAATTTTTTAATCATAGAGAAGAGCTGTTTACAACAGTTTGTAAATTCCAGTGTGATACTCTTTGCTTTTTATTTTTTCTTGCAGTAACTGTATTTGTCCAGTTCTTCTCGATGGGAGGAGACTCACTGAGCTGGGCTCCGTTTTATAGTTGAATGTGCTTTTGATTCCCTGTTTTTTATGGCTCTTCAGTGTACTTTGTTGGGTCTCGTGCAACAGCAAGCCCCCAGTTCTCCATGCAACTCAGCTGGCTTGTCCAGGCTTCAGTTCTTTTTGTTTACAGGCTGTAAACTAGATTCTTCCCATTCTGGCTAGTAACTACTGCCTTCCTTCTGTTATTCACGTGAACATACAGAAACCATAAACTCGTCCTGTAAAATCTTCACTTCAGCAAGAAATGATTAGTTATGTTTGAGCCTGAGTGTAGAAGAATGAAAAGTCAAGGAATTGACCACCCAGGAATTTGGATGGATAGGAAAAAACAACCATTATTGATGCTAATCTGTAGGATCTTCATGGAAAAAAGTGGAACTGTTAATACTCCACAGTCACTTTGTAGCTTCTTCACAATAATTTCTAAATATTTCTCTATTTCTGTTTCACTTGCGTTTTTGTGATTGTCAGTCTTTTTAAGTTTAAATATTTTGTGTCCCACTGATAATTTTCTGATGCAATTTGAAGGCCAGGAAACTCTTAATTTGCAGAGAGTGCAAAGGGCCATATTTTTTCTGTATTTGTGTACTTACAGCAGCAATACCTGGGGCTAAAACAGCTCTTACCTGGAGAGTTCTTAGTTTGTGTCTCTAAAGTATGTTAATTTAACTGGCAGTAGCCCCATGTTTGCAAATACATTCCCCTTGCATTTTTTTTTTGGGACAAGCTGATTGAAGAGTGGGGTTTTTTGCATGCACAGCTTTGATTCCACACCATCATAGGCAAGACCCTTCCATCTTAAAACAGTTAGAAAGTACTCAAAATCTTCCCCTACAAGTTTGCATTTTAAAAATGCTTTGTTAACTGTTAAAAGGTTGCATGCTTCTGAAAGACTTGTGGACTTGAAGCATGTTTGCTGTGTACAGTAACATGACAGAATTCATGCTGGGTTATAGGTAAAATAATTCAAAAGCAAGTATAATCAGCATGCCTGTTAGATGATGCTTAAACTATACCCCTGAAAAATACCATGCCATTTCTTTATCATAAAATGTGTAACATGTGGTCATTTTCTTCACCAGAAATGTGAAAAAAGGCTTAATCCAAGAAGACTTCAAGATAACTTTGAAACAGGCAAGTGCAGTCAGAATTTTCATCCACTGTCATGTGCTACAGCCTGAAGGCACCTGAATAATGATGGTTGAGGGCTTTTCCTCATGCCAGCCTACCAAATCTTACAAAGCCATGTTTTTCCAAGGTAGTCTGAGGTTTTGTTTCCTTTTTAATGAAAATTATACCATGTCATGTTGGTTTTGCAATTCTTCTCCTTAATTATAAAGACTGACTGATACACCAGGTGGCCGAGTAAAAAAGTAACTAAAAGCTAGTTTTGGAAAATAACATCTGAGTCAACACAGTGCCGGTAATTGAGTGTTGGTTCAAGGTTTTCTGTCCTGCTAGTAATAAGCTGCAGCAGAGTGCACACAGTTCTTCACTTACTGCTCTGAAAATAGTGCCATTTTTTTCCTCCTTATTAAGAAATAGCTCGTGGAACAGTATAGTATGTGTAAAACTGGCTGTTGAAAGTATTTCCAGATTGCAATGACTTTTAGGATTTATTCTAGCCTCTAGACAGCTTGTAAATATGGCTGTTTGAGTTACTTTCTTCTGTTTATGACCAAACATACAGGTTTTGTTTTAAATATTAATTGAATATATGTCTGAGGTACGGCTTTGTGTTGTTATTGATATTTTCATTGGCAACTGCCAGTTTAAAATTTGTTTCATGCTTTTTTCTCTTTAAGCAGAAGCAGCATATGAGATGTGTTGCTCCAGTGAAGACCCACTGCCAGAACATGTAGAGGGACATTCTATGGCATGCAATGGCCATTACAAATTTGCTTTTTCATCAAGAGCTTTCTTGAGTTTCAAGTTTGACCATGATGCCATAATGAAAAGTTTTGACCTCTGACAGCAAACTTACCAGGAATAAGAATCAGACTTGCCTGTTGCAATTGAGGGGGTTTCTTATCCAGCCTTACTCTTTCTCAGGAGTTTTTTATTTTGTTTGGTTTGTTTGTTTTTAAATGCAATGCAGGGACTGACTGCTGGTTTGGAAGGGTTCGTTCTCTTTGCAGTATGGGAGTGGCATAGTCAAGTGTTGCACTTTAAATGCAGTCTAGCCTTTGTCCACAAAAGTACCTTTCCAATGTTCAGTTCACTTGTTCCTAGCTGTGCATTAGAGGGCATTCTTTTTACTTGTGTTTTATTTTTGTGGTTTTAAAAATTTTTTTATTTTAACTTGCCGTGTGTTTTGTAGAATGTCATTGACTTTTTTTTTTTAACTGTTGGAGTATACCAGCTTGCTAATCTTTTAACTGTTCTGATGTAAATTATTGGACTTGTTAGTCATTATTTTGTAGGACATTGCAATATTATGCAGTGGCAATGAAACTAATTCTCAGAGGACACCTCTGTCCTAGTGATTTTGAAACCAAGTTGCACATTTCAAACCTAGCCTCAGCCTGTCATCCTTTCTCTGTACTGATTGTTTGTCCCAAATACCTTCTCTCCTTCACACTGATAGTTTTTGTTGGCTGGCAATCACTAGCACTTGAGTCAAATCTATAGCATGTTGACTTTTTGTACCTACTCTTCCTTGATCTTCGATAATGACACTCAAACTGGGTAGAACTCAGCCCTTCAAAGTGTCTAAATGCTTGTGCACTGCCCACAGCTGCATAAGAAGTTACAAAGCAGCTGCTTGCAAAAAAAGAAAAGCTTAAACTTGTCTGTGAGAGGTTTCTTGTGTAGAATTTATACTGAATGTAAATAAGCCTCTGTAGATCTTGCTGAGGAGGAAGGCAGGTGCATGGATAATAGAGGCATTGTGTGACACTGAACAGCTTAATCTGGCTTCCAATAACTATTCCAAGGGTGTTCAGTATTGTATTCTGTGCTGTTGTCCTCAGATCTCGTGTAGTGTATCTGCTCTGTATATATCCAGTAGTATTGAATTGCACTTGCAGTTAGCATTTAAATGATCTAGCCTCAGTCATTGTCAGCTACAGTGCTTTCTTATGAAAAACATGAAAGGTGGGGTGCGGGTGCAGGGGAGGAACAAAAAACCCGTAGGAGTTGAGGTGATGAGCTGTTACATCACCTTCAAGTTAGTGGGTTTTGAGCACATGCTTTGCAATGGAGAGAAATGCACTGAAATAATTTGTCACAGCGGCTTGTGATAGCAAGCATGTCCCACATTTAAAAATGGACTTTTCTCTAGAATAGAGGTAATTGATAACTTCGTAGGTTGAATGAACTACACCCTTGTAGTGTATGTACATGCACTGAGTTTTTATGCAACTCATATGTCATCCAAAACCAAAATCCTGGTCTTCCTTCAACCACCCTACTTCATCTACCCTACCTATCTGTTACCTAGTCTTTTCCTCAGAAATAGCTTTAGAACTTTCTCCTGGTTTATTCACCTGCCTGGCACTAGGTGATTTGGAAATCTAATGCTGTAATGATTTTGGCCATGGGAGTGTTCAACTTCTCTATCAGTCAACAGGAGAAATGGACTACAGCATTTCCTCCTTCTGGAAGACAAGGGTTCTGAGGGCCTTGTTTTTCAAGACCAAATTGTGAAATAGCTCAATCTAGCTTTGACTCACTTTTATTTATTTTTTTTTTCTTAAACGTATCCAAAGGCCATACAATGACAAAGAAGAGTAATTGAGAAGTTAGGATAATGCTGGAGGAGGTTACGTTATTCAGCTTCAGGTGAAAACTAATCTTTAGTTACTTCTTTAGTGCTTTTTTAGTTGATTTCCCAGCAAAAGTGCCTTTACTCATGGTGAGGCAGAAGTTTGTATCATATCCTGAGGCTGCTACTGCCTGTGGAGTTAACAGGACTCTCCTAAGGCATAATTAAATAACAGGCTGTGGAAATCTTTTTATAAATAAGTTGACTTTTCAGATAAATTAGTTATAGATCATTTAGTGCTCTGTGAAATAATGGGGATGTTGACGAAACAGTGAACTTGAAGCATCTGTCATCTGTTTGGGAAGTCCTGTCCCAGGCAAGAGGAAGTCTTTAGAACAATGGAAGCATGTCCTATGAATAGGAGATGCTGGCTGCCCTCTGTTTACTGTGTCGTTTTTTTCTTCCTAGTGAAAGGTTGGTTCAGTATAAGAGACATTGGTTGCTTCATTAAGCAATCCAAAGTGAAGCTTATACATAAGTCATGATTTTAGTAAACCTAGCCTTAATGTGAGTTGCAAATAAATGTGATAAATATGCAATAACTTACTTCTTTGTATAAGGGTACCGTTTGCTGTAGTAGCATTGCTTTCTGCTTCTTTAGTAAGGTTTATTCTAAAACTATGTAAATGTGGTGGCATGTGATCCACTTGGTGGGCTCCATCATGCCCTGCACGGTGAACATTTTTGTTTACTATTGTTTATGTTCTTATTTCACATCCTTTTATATTTGTATTTCTAAGTTTAGAAGTACTGTTTACATTATCTTCCATAAAACAGTGAAGAAATAGCAAGTGAGATATAGGCTTTAGTTCTGTGAGTTTTTACTTTACGGGAGCTAGACACAGGGAAACAGGAACTGTTTGCATGTCAGACTTGAGAGCTGGTTTCAAGATACTTGAAAAACAAACACTGTCAGTTTCGGAATGCCGCCATGGTAGGGGTTATTCAGATTATGAATGGTCAGTCAGTGTTCTTGGAGTCAAAGAACTTGTGGAGTAAACAAACATTTAGCAAAAAAACCTACAGGTGTGTGGTGCTAGGAATCTAGTACTAGAGTGCAGTTTCTAGTACTGCATCAACTCCCTGCTTTAGCATGAGGTTTTTAGCATCTCTCTTTCTCAGAATGCTCTATACTTTGACCTTGGGCTGAAGAGTGGCCTGCCCAGTTGAGTGGCTGGAGCGCTACTGACTTCAGCTCCTTGATGTACATCAATCATCCAGCTTTGGAAAATAACTGTGTCTTGCATAGTTTGAAGTCTGGCAACAGTAGTTCTGGGAAGGAGAGGGGGAAATAGCTTTATTTATTGCACAATCAAAGTATTATTTTTTAACACAATGTAAATTCTTTAGACCAAACATGCATAAATAGTTTCTAGTGAAATTTTGGGCCTAATCACTGTTGCAGGCTTCTGTGCTGTGCTCTAACCTTCCTGAACTGATTTGGTGATTTGAGAACAATACTTAGTGTTTATTCCTTCACCCAGCTGTGGCTGTTATGTATGTAACAGTTCCTTTTAAAAACAAGGCTGGCTTCGGGTCTGGCTACTTCTAATGTACTTGCTCTCAGATTGTAATTTCAGACAAGAACATAGTTCTTCCAACCCTTACTTAATGTAGTGATTTGCTTTTGCACTCATGCCATTATGGTGTGTAGAGCAAAAAGGCTACATTAAGAATCCAAACTCCAGTGTCCTGTGGTGCAAAACAGCACTGCTGTTCCAGGGGTGACTGGCTACCCAGTTGTGGGGTCAGTGGGCTGCTTAATCCTCAGGTACCTGGGGTTTTATTGCAAATTCTGAGCAACAGGTTTCTCTTCCAGAGGTAAAGCCAGGTGCCTTCATGTTTTAAGTTAGGAGGTTATATTCTAGATGTGTTAGGAATCTCATAGTTATTGAGAATTAGTAGGATAGTCTCTCTTGTTGATTTAATTTCTGTAAATAAACTGATGTTAAGTCTTGCACTGTAAATGTTAAATAATCTGGTGCTTATACATGACTTCATAATTTCAAATTGTTTTTGTTATTACAGTATTTCAGTTTTTGAAACAACCAAAATTATTTAAGATATGGTGAATTTATACAAACTAACTGAAGGTGCTTTTACAGTAAATTAGATTTAGAAACTCTTCCATAATAGGTTTTTTGTTCTTATGCATTTATAGCAATAGCGTAGTTCAAGAATGAAAGTAGGCTAAATGCTAGTATTTGCACTGTTCTTAATCCCGTACGTAAGCACTGATAGATGCAGTAGGATTTGTGCTATGTGTGCATTTCACTTTTTCATGTAGGTTGTGGACTTAAAAGGAAGTCAACATAAACAATAATTACATTGGCCATATTCAAGATTGGACCAGAGGAAGTATTCCGGATTGGCAGCAGTACAATAAAACCAAATGCTTGGGGTTTAACTTTTCTTTCCATGGAAAATGTTAGGTTCAGTGAGACTTAACTTTTTGTACAGGTTCAGCTTTACAAGAAACCATGATCTTTAAATTGTTCTCAGCTCTGGATGCTTCCGGGAAGTCAAACGTGTCTTCAAGTCCTCCTTCAATTCTTCCAGGAAAAAAAGGTGCTTCCTTTTAAGTAATTATTAACATTTCAGAGAGTACAGAATGTTTAAATTTGATAAGGTCTCTATGGATTTTACTGAAAACAGAGTATTTTGTCATTTTTAAGCATTTATATTGTTGATCAGAACTAGCTTCTTGTTTCCAGTATGGGTTACAGTTCAGTGCCTTTAAGAAAATGATTACAGCTCATGGAGCATTAATCATTTTAAAATAAGGCATTCATAGCTTTTTAAGAAAACACATCATGCAAACACAATTCTCTACGACACATTTACCAACAGTGAGAACAAGTTTGCAAATTTTTTTAAGCATGTTTGATCAAAATTACTAAACTGTGGAGATGAGACTTGTATCTCACTGGTTGGGTACATAACTTTGTTATGCAGAAAAAGTATGGAAAACTGCATGATTAAGAGCTCTCAGCAAACACTTCTCATGCCAGTACTTGCAACAGAACTTTATTGTGTCTGCATGGCACTGCACTATATGGAAGTTGTACTTCATCCCTGAGGAGCAGCTTAACTGGGTTTGCAAGGCACTTTTACCATTAAAAAGCAAAACAGACCCCCCCAGCAGAAGGTGTGGGGCTGTTAATTCAGGCAGAATGCTTGATTGGTGTTTGTGTTCCAGAACCCAGATTTGGGTATTGCTTCCAAACGACGCTTTTCAGGGCAGCACTGCATGCCTCACAGAGAACAGGGAGCCAGTGCTTGGTGGTGTGGCTCATGCATGAAGGGTTGTGTCTTCCTCCTGTTTGTTCAAAGCTCAAGAACTCCATCTCTTTTCCTCTGTGTGTATGTGGCATATTGGAGCTAATTCAGTAGGAAGTACGTACACCTAAAGGGTTAAAATCGTCACAGATTTTATTCAACTTCCATTATATTCCTTTGAAGAAAGTTTGCATTAGTCAACTCTTCACTTATATTAAATGAAATCTGTAACTGCCTGTAACATCCACTGTACTGGCAACTGTGATTTTGTTTGTTATTAATTGATTCAGAAACTGAAGCACACCATTTAAGAGACTATAACTAAGTTGACATTTTCTTCCATATTGTTATTTTCTCCTCTGTAAAATTAAATTACTTTATAAATAAACTTACTGAAGTACTGAAGTATGAATACAAGGATTGCTGGTCATTGTGAAATGTGAAACCTGTGCTGCTGGTACAGGTTATTCTTTTACTGTGGAATATTTAAGTGTTGCCTTAAGCCAGTCAGCAGCAGTGATTACATCCAGTGCCAGGAAAGGAAGTGTTATTTTTCAAAGTCAGTTGTAAAGATGGATGAGGAGCCCATTCAACACAAGGGAAAAAAAAAATTAAAAATGTGTTAGACATACTGGAGAAAGGAAGTATGTGAACTTCAATCAGTGCTTTTAGAATATTTATGTAATATTGAGTATTTTGTTTTCTTTTTGTTTTGGTCCATATAACTTGTTATTAAAAGAACTGGATGTGTGCAAACGGTTTCACATGTGCCCTTGCATTTCTCTAAAGTGTTCATTGAAGCTGCGGAGTGTTTGTGGGAAGAAGTACTGATGTTCTTGAGCCCAGCTAAAACCTGTGATCAGATCTGAGTTCTTAACAACTTTTCATGGCTCCATTATGTGAACTTTCCTGACAATGTCAAATCATCCCCCTCAGTAACTTACCCTGGAGATGAGAGACCTTTGTGCCAAGATACCTTTCGTCCCATTCAACAGTGTAAGGTGGCAAGTCATGGTGAAACAACTCCCATGGCAAAGAAACAGCATTAGAAATTTATTCAGAATATAAGAACATTTGTAAAATAAGTATTATAAATGCCTCTGTATAAATAAATGCAGTTTTTACAATTCTATATCAAATGAACACAAAATAGCTATTTTACAGCTGCTAGGAAACTAAAAAGTAGCAACACATTTAAAGCTAATTCAGTAAAGTGAAAAGTTTCTAAAGTTACAATGCATGGTGCAGTATTAAAGGAGGAGAAAATTCTAACAAAACCAGTAGAACGATACTGACATGAATGCAAACTTAGTCACATGTGCTTCGCAATAGCTAACAGTACATTCAAGCTGGTGAAGATTTATACATAGAATTAGAGAAAAAAGTAAATGTTTTTTCTGAGCACTCTGTGAAATATAAAGTTTCGTGCACTCTGGTGACTTAGGAAAATCAAAAAAAGTCCAACCATTTATTAATGAATGGACTTAGGTTGGCAAGAACCACCTTTTTCTTGCTTTGCAAATTTATTATTTCTGCAACAAGTGTTAAGAGAGTTAAATTGCTGTAACTCACAGCACATTGTACACACAGGTATTTCTGGTGTGCTGGTACTTCAGAGTTGCACAAAAGGAGTTGGAAGTATTTTGGCATTTTTTCAGAGGGTTGGTGCCATTTTAATGGAGCTGCAGGTAGTTATCACTATTGAACAGTTTTCACATTAAACCTGTGACTATTTCCCTGTTGATCTTTTCCTGTATGCCAACAAATGATGCAGTAGCTGTTCGCTGAGGCAAATAAAGAAACTGATGGTCTGGCAAACTATGACTACTGCTGAGGCTGGATAGTACCAGTGCTGCTTTCTCATCTACAACCCTTATGGGAAAAAAAACTGGAAGTGATTAACATTTACCAGTGATTTGTAATTTATTCTAAAGCACTTCCAGAGCACAGCTGGCAGGGAAGATATGTGGTAAATGTAGTGAAACAGAACCAGCAAATTGTTGGGCCTGTAAAAGGCAGTGAGGCTGCAGCTTTTTATGTCTCTCTATAAGAATATATGAATTTTTTTATGGAAGAAACTCTTCTGTGTGGGAGTACTGAGGCCCTGGCACAGGTTGCTCAGAAAAGCTGCAGTTGCCCCATCCCTGGAAGTGTCCAAGGCCATGCTGGATGGGACTTGGAGCAACCTCGTCCAGTGGAAGATGTCCCTGCCCACAAAAAGGGGTTGTAACAAGGTGATTTTTAAGGTCCCTTCAAATCCAAACGATTCTGTGATTTTGTTATTCTAAACAAGAAAAAAAAAAAGAGCCTAAGAGGCAGCCAGTGCAATAGTGGTTTCTGGTCCTCTTCAGAGAAAGGTATTTCACACGGACATTCCGAGATGACCTCAAGTGACTAGGGTGTTTCAGATGACGGAAGACAAAAGTGTTACTGTGGTTTTGCCTCAGCACATAGTGGATACTTTTCTTTGTGTTTCTCTAGAAAAGTGTGCTCAGCTACCACCGAAGCTGACGGTAAACCCCCACCTTTCCTGTGGGTGAGAAAATTGGACCAAAAGGAGAAAACACCATAAAGACATGCTAAGCAGAACCACAAAAATGGAAGAAATCAATGTGCCTCCTCCCTCAAGAGACTCGTGCGCAAAAATTTCTATTCACATTATAAATTAAGAAGTGCAATTATTCTGAGAAAGAGGACTGATCAAAACCAGAACATCACTACCTAAAAACGTTGAAATCAGCATTGTTTTAATTTGCTGTTGCCATCAATCACGTGTGATGCTGGCTTTGTGGATGATGTATCAGACTTCAGAGAAGTAAGAATGACTGCTCTGAGGAAAGAAGACAACAGCAGCTACAGCAGTAAGAAACGGAACTCCAACTTCTGCAGTTCCAGATGTAACCAATACATAACAATAATGCTGTACTCTCAACATGAATCTGCACAAGTATGTTGTCTGCCTGACCTAACCCTACAGTAGGCAAAAAATAGTCCTCTAAATGTATTTCCTTAGTACTAGTAATGGGAGGAGTAAACGAGAGAAGTTATCATGATTCTAAATACACTAGTAAAAACTTGAGGTGCAACTCAACATGTAAAGCGAAAAGGATAAACATCTGAAATAAGATTCACTGGAAATCAGCCTGGAAAACGCAAAGCAGAGGCATAATGCAGCAGCAGACTAACACAGTGAAGGGACTCTAGCTTGGCTTGTTAAAATACACATGAAGCTGTTTTATGTACTCTGTCAAAAATAAGCAAATTCTGAATATAACAGGTGCTTTGGCAGACTCCTGTATTTTGACCCCTACAGAAATCAACCTGATCCCCATGATTTGCTTAATGTTCATTAACCTAACAAGCCAAAATTTGCACTTCAGTCAGTTTGATAATACAGTAATACGTGATTTAAACAAGAGAATGTTAGCAGTAACAAAAACTAACCTAAGAAGCTGTAAGACTTCACCATTCACATTCTGTTTGTGGCTGGATATCCATACACCTACACATTTATATTTTTGTGCCTAGGTATTCAATATTAAACAGGTACATTCCTTATAAGTACCTTTTTTGGTCAAAAAGAAGTATAAAAAGAAGGCATTCTACTTCTTGATCACAGTAAGCTGTAATAAGCACAATACACATGACAAATATGGCCCAGCTTCTTAAAGAAAACCTTGGATATAGTGTATATTGTAAAAAAAAAAAAAAATTGTTTTTTCTTGCTAAGTAGTTGCAAACACCATGCAATATAAATACCAGGAAGTCTCCCGTAATTTCTTACTCACACTTGGCACAGACTGTGTGACATGGTGAAACTCGCAGCCTTTGGCCCTCTTGTGCACTGTAAGAAATACACCTTTATCATAATTTTCAGAGATGCAACTACACTTTCTTGATTTTTTTCCCAAATCAGCAGGAGTTTTCCTACCTGATCTGCACTGTGAGCAGCAGAACTGCAAGCAGGGTGCAAAAAAAAAAAAAAAA